>JACEEZ010004398.1:47313-62154 GCA_016584305.1 Chionoecetes opilio | reverse complement strand
AAGAAAACTTTTTATGCCCCAAAATTAAAAATTCTTTTTTCTTTGGGTTTTTTTCCCCTTTATATTGTTTTTTTTTTGCCATGTTTTTTCCAAGAAAATAATCCTTTTTTAGTGCCTTTTCTAATCAATGGCTTATTTTAGGCCTTTTTCATTTATAATGCCTTTTTCCCTGCCTATTTCATTTTTTTAGTGGCCTAAACATCCGGTCTTTACCCCTGGGGCTTCTATCACTTGGGGTTTCTCTGCCAAAATCATATTCTTTACTTCCTTTTCCCAGAGGGAAGTAGACGGCACCGCCTTATCCTTGGAGGCCCTCCGTTGGCACAAAAAAATCCATTCACTTAAATGTCAGAGAGGCAACAAAAAAACATGGGGTTTGTATGACGGCACTCTGGCGATTTTGTTGTCAGAGGAAGCGCGCGAACCTGAGGCACACGTGGCTTCAACGAGTAAAATTCTTTTACCTCAACCCTTTTCGTGAAGTGCCCTAAAATTGGACAAATTCCCTAATTTGTCAAATGGACATCAGTTAAATTTCCCCACGCTATGTTTTTATGTATATTATATATTATAACATAGCTTCAGCACTGTTTACATATGGATCTATACTTGCTTTGATCACCTCTAACTGCTTTTGAGTCAGGTTACCGTATTTTACAGCTTATAAGACGCACTTTTTTCTCTAAAAAATACCCTGAAAAATACTCATGCGTCTTCCAAGACGAATGTTGTAGGAGGTTAGCTTAGGTAGCTATTCAATTCAGCCTCTTATATGATGTAACCTCAGTACTTATCTGTTACAAGTATTTAAAATGCCATAAGACATTCAAATCAACTAATCTGTCTTCACGCTGTGATGTTTTACTGCGGTACTGGCGGGAGCCATTCCGCCCCAGCAGGGTTGGCGCCAAAGCCATTCCGTGTATAAGGAACTTTGTTTTGTTACATTAGATGAAAGTTTGTATACTTATGTACAGTCGACCACGCTAAGTAATGTCGCGGTTTTCAGAATATTTCGCCATCTGGCGACACTTGGCAACTCTCCTCCCCTCCGCCTCTCCCGCTCATCCCCGAATGCACTACCGCTAGAACTATCCTTACACTACCAGTCTCATTCTTTTCCTGTAGTTTACTTAATTCGATTAATGGTCACTCCTTGACTACTATACTGGACATTAGAATGATGGGGTTTATGACTGTTTGGAAGAAAAAAACTCTAATCTAAAGAAATAAAACGAGAATTAGGAGAGTTGAACACAAGGACGACGGCAACAAATATTTAAAACCACTTTTTTTCTGTGCCACGTTTTTAATAAATTATTAATTATCTGTAAACATAAATCATGTTATGTGAAAGAGAAAATCTCTTGAAGACGATGGTGTCCTCAGATGTTTGATAGAGTGAAAATGAAGGGAGACTAGCAACATTTTATATCAACATGTTGGCCTCCGAGATATCGTTTCTATCAGACACACACACACACATCTCTCTCTCTCTCTCTCTCTCTCTCTCTCTCTCTCTCTCTCTCTCTCTCTCTCCTCTCTTCTCTCTCTCTCTCTCTCTCTCTCTTCCTCTCTCCTCTCTCTCCTCGTATTTATTTTGTGTTGATATACTTCATTAATGTGAAATAAAATATGTGATAATATCATTCATCCAAAATTTGCATCAATAAGAAAACTTACCGCAGCGCTTCCAGATCTTCTTCCTTTAAGATTTCCTACTCACAACCCGTCACTCAAAAACAATATTAATCACAATAAACTCACAATTTCCTGTCATCAAAACAATATTAATAATGATAATAGTATAATAATGAGAGAGAGAGAGAGATTAATATAGTTACAAGCGACTGAACTTCATACCAGTTCATGGAGACAACTTACCACTACCACGTTACCGTCAACTCTCCATTAACCGACATTTTCAGTATGCCATACTTTTATTCAACGATTTCTCTTGTTTCATGTAATGGTCTTTTGTTGTTGTTATTTCACATCATACTACCAGATATATTTCGGCTTCAATCACATTACTATGACAACACAACCTTAGATAGAGTTTTATTTACACAGATAACCACGCAGTCATACCGCACGTAAGGGGGTCCACTCTCTCTCTATTCTCGATCTCTCTCTCTCTTCTCTCTTTTCGTCTCTCTCTCTGCTTTCTGTCTCTCTCTCCTCTCATCTCAAATCTCTTCGCTTCTCTCGTCTTCTTCACACACACAGCTACATCATTCATTACACAATAAGCGCATCTCTCTCATACCCACACTAAAGGGTTTCTCTCCTCTCTCTCACACTACTCAAAGGTTATCTCTCTCTTCTCTTTCTCCTCTCTTCCATCTCTTTCTTTCACACTCAAAAGTGCGTTCTCTCTCTCTCTCTCTCTCTCTCTCTTCTCTCTCCTCTTCTCTCACTCTCTCTCTCTCTCTCTCTCTCTCTCCCACACTCCTCTCAAAAGGATCTCTCTCTCTCTCTCTCTCTCTTAAAAGGTTATCTCCTCTCTTCACACCTCAAAAGGGTTATCTCTCTTCTCTTCTCTACATTATCTCCTCACACTCAAAAGGTCTCTCTCTCTCTCTCCTCTCTCTCTCTCTCTCTCTCTCTCTGTCTCTCTCTCTCTCTCTCTCTCTCATCTCTCTCTCTCCTCTCTCTCTCTCTCTCTCTCTTAAAAGGGTTCTCTATTTCTCTCACACACTCAAAGGTTATCTCTCTCTCTCTCTCTCTTACACATATCTCTCTCTCACACCTCAAAGGTCTCTCTTCTCTCTCTCTTCTCTCCTCTCTCTCTCTCTCTCTCTCCCTCTCATCTCTCTCTCTCTCCTCTCTCTCTCTGTTCTCTCTATCTTCTCTCACCACTCAAAGGTTATCTCTCTCTCTCTCTTACATTCTCCTCTTCTCTCCCCTCTTCTTCTCTCTCTCCTCTCTCTCTCGATCTCTTCTCTCTCTCCTCTCTCTCTCTCTCTCTCTCTCTCTCTCTCTCTCTCTCTCTCTCTCTCTCTCTCTCTCCTCTCTCTCTCTCTCTCTCTCTCTCTCTCTCTCCCCCCCCCCTCCCTCCCTCTCTTTCTCTCTTAAAAGGGTTATCTCTCACACACTCAAAAGGGTTCTCTCTCTATCTCTCTCTCACACACATACACAAAAGGTCTTCTCTCTCTCTCTCTCTCTCTCTCTCTCTCTCTCTCTCTCTCTCTCTCTCTCTCTCTCTCTCTCTCTCTCTCTCTCTCTCTCCTCTCTCTCTCTCTCTCTCTCTCTCTCTCTCTCTCTCTCTCTCTCCTCTCTCTGAACATTAATAGTGAGTGTATGAACCCCTATTATTTATTACGCATTCAATTCTGCTTGGCATGGATGAAACTAGTCTGTCGCAAATATCTGTGCCTCTCAGGCTTTCCCAGATATTATGCGAGTGAGCCACCAGGGTTTCTTTATACCTCACTTCATTGTAGTCCCATTTTTTGGTTATCTGGGCCCACAAGTTTTCGATGGGGTTCAGGTCAGGGGTTCGGGCAGGCCATTGGAGCCGGATGACGTCTGGGTGGTTGTTGAACCAATTTTGAACACTTCTTGCATTGTGGACAGGAGCATTGTCCATGGCGATGTAGAATGGCTGAGGTGCAGGGATGAGCGTCGCCCTTACTGATGGTAACATCACCTCATCCAGGATCCTCACATATTGTGCGGCAGTGAGGCGATCTTCTATTGTCGTGAGCTCACCGGGTCCACTGGCAGCCATCCATCCCCATAGCCCTGCTGTGATCCTTCCACTGCGTCGCGATGGCTGGATGTTCTGCGACTCATACCTTTAAAGATAATAGTTATTTACCCTATGGACCAAACTTTTACAGACATCAATTACCAGACAAGGAATAGGCATGGAATCGTGCTGCATTTAAATAAAATTGATTAGACATTTTATCGAAGATAGCTCCAAAAACGATTTGCAAAATTTAAGTGATTTTCGTGTTAATCAAAATATTGTTTATGCACATTTTTGTCAGTAAAAGCTATCTACTTTTACTTATTACATCAATCTATGATTTTGAATGTGACAACTATTACTAGGGCAGCTGAAAAGACCAGACAGTACGATCTCTAACATTAAGTAACCACAAACAAATATACCCTGTCCTCCAACATCCTCAACTGAAACGTAGTATCTGGATCACAACTGGCAATTCACTCATAGGTTATTGTTGGCTTGCTGCTTGTGACCTTGAGTGTGGAGTTGATGGACCAATATTATACACAATGTGATGAGTGTGGGTGTAGGAGTGTGAAAAAAAGTGTTTCTAGCAATAGCCGTTCACTCACTGCATATGGAGAACCCCTTATTTTCGAGTGGTTGGTCTTATTCCTTAATGCTGAGCAGCCTAACATCGACTAGGTTAAAGAATTCTGGCTCATAAGAATCATTATAAGAGCAGCGGTGCATTACCACCGCTCACCTTATGTTAAAAAAATTATTTATTCAGCCGGTCTTTATTACTGTGCATCTCTCTCTCTCTCTCTCTCTCTCCTCTCTCTCTCTCTTTTCTTCTCTTCTCATCTCTCTCTCTCTCTCTCTCTCTCTCTCTCTCTCTCTCTCTCTCTCTCTCTCTCTCTCTCTCTCTCTCTCTCTCTCTCTCTCTCTCTCTCTCTCTCTCTCTCTCTCTCTCTCTCTCTCTCTCTCTCATTTATGTTATGGAACATTCCATTATCTTACTATGATACAATTGGTATTAATGGAGTTGTTATTTACCAAATAAGCAATACATGAAAACAGCAGAGCTGTAGTAAGCAAATAATAATACTGTAAAAGGCTACTTGGCATCGTGTCGGGGAGCAGGTGATGATTTGACTGACAGGTGCCCGGTGTAGTGATCTGACCAGCTACCCTTGGCCCGAGTAGCTACACCTCACAAATACGCACTGAAACACTGCTCCCTGGGTGAATAGTTGTTTGACAATGTATACCAATTCTGATCCTGGGTAAAACATGGTGGAAACATTGAATGTAGAGTAGTCATTAAAGTAGAACATAGAAAATTTCAAGCGAATGTGCCTGGAACATTACCCTACCCGTATACTGAGACACTGCTCCCTGGGTGAATAGTTGTTTGATAATATAGTACACGTATACCAATTCTGATCTTGGGTAAAACGTATATGTTGTCAAACAACTATTTACCCAGGGAGCAGTGTTTCAGTATAAGGGGAGGGTACGTAGTGTTCTAGGCAAGGGCACATTCGCTTGAAATGTTTTATGTTCTACTTTGATTACTACTCTACATTCAATGTTTCCACCATGTTTTACCCAAAATCAGAATTGGTATATATTGTCAAACAACTATTCACCTAGGAAACAGTGTTTCAGTATACGGGTAGGGTATAGTATTCTAGGCAAAGGCACATTCGCTTGAAATGTTCTATGTTCTACTTTAATTACTACTCTACATTCAATGCTTCCACCACGTTTTACCCAGGATCAGAATTGGTATACATTGTCAAACAACTATTCACCCAGGGAGCAGTGTTTCAGTGGGTTTTTGTGAGGTGTAGCTACTCGGGCCAAGGGTAGCTGGTGAGATCGCTACACCGGCAGCCTCGCAGCCTAGTACCCTCCTCGCTCGCTCTGACACGATACCACTTACAGCCATTACGATGCCTTTCACAGTATTCCTAAGCCTTATTTGATGTGGAACTCCATCTGAGCCATGCGTGAACATTTCCTAGAAACCGTAGTTGTCAGTGTCTGGCAGTAGAAGCCTCATTATAATACCTCGTGATTTTATGTAAAAAAAATCGAGGTAAATATGCATAATATTTCAAATCTTTATATCTACTAAACAATTGATTTGTTATGAACGTTTTAGAATTATTGATGAATGTGCATAATCATAACATGAAAATATTTGATTATATATATTTTCTTCCTTACCTCGTGTTGTCAGGCCTCCAGCAATGTAGACTCCCATGGGTGTCTGAGGAGAAGGTCTTTTCGTCACAGAACACGACTTTTTTCCAGAAGTCGTCGTCTGCAGTGAGGTATTGTAGGGCAAAGCCTAATCGCTGTTCCTTATTGGCTTGTGTCAGGAAGGGTTTGCTGACCGGGATTCTGTGGTGTATCCCAGCCTTATGTAGGATTTTTCTTATTGTAGCCGTGCCAAACCGACTTCCAATTTTTCTTTTCATTTCCACTGCCGTGGTGAGTGGGTTTTGTTGAACTGTGGCAAACTTGTATGCGCTGTTGCTCCACTGCGGTGACCTGTCGCGGAGCACCACTTCTCGGCAGGCTTTTGAGGCAGGCGTCATTTTCTGTTTCACTTATCCTTTTAATCCAGCGCTGGCGTACTCCTGGAGCGCAGGCACGCTCACAGGAGGCAGGCAACGTAGTGAGGCACGGGAGGACGTTAGAGGTGTTTACACTCAAGATGACAAAGCCAGACTCAGCTGATCGGCACGCCAGGCAGGCACACAGCTGCACACCGCCACGGTCGGGTTTGTTTTCACTCCTGCCATCCGACCTGCGTGTAGCCTACATGTTCAGCCAGCCAACATGACGATTTACTTATACTGTATATCAGACAACAGTTTTGGTGGTCTGTTTTTTTCTTTTTCCTAGAAATTTCTTTCTAAAATCAGGGTGTGTCTTCCAAGATGCAGCATCTTATAAGCGTACTCTATAATACAGTACTCTATGAATCACAAACATGTTATTAAATTAAACTTACCTTTACCCTAAAATCCCCAAATGCTACCCTACAGAATACAGATGCTCAAAATACCCTAAAAATGGGTTATTTTACCCTAAAGTGGAAGCACTGTGCGGGGGCAGTAATCGTAAATTATATTTAATTATCGTATATCGTATGGACATTTTCGTTCATCGCACCAAGCACCAATTTATCGTATTTATACGATAATTATCGTTTATCTCGTCAAGCTGGGCAGCCGCGGAACGCACCGCATGGAAAAGGTCGGATTCGCACTAGTAAGGCTCGGATGATTCGAACTTCTGTTCGAATTATAGAAAGTTGTTGAAAATTTTGAACTGTCCTGAAACATGTAGAATTATCCGAAGTTTGAATCATACGGGTTCGAATTATAGAGGGTTTATTGTACACTGAGCACTCAGGTGCCACTGATAGTGTCTTCAGGCAAGTTTGGGCTGCGTTCAGTAAGCCAACGTGCATAAGTTCACATGGAAGTGCAATATGACGTCAGCATACAGTATGCGTACGCTACTCACGCACTACAGCCCTGGGAGGTGGATCGCCACTGAGATGCCAGCTCGGTATCTTGGCAGCAATGAGTATTGTGAAGTGTTCAGTATTGTTCAGTAGGGAGGGTGCAGGGGGGTGACCGCTACTGAACGCAACAGTAGTTTTGCACTGGGGATTTGTAACTTTGTAAGGTAAGGTCTTCAGTGCTTGAGGTGCTTAATGTGTCAGAGGCAATGTAGAGGCTGGCTGAGGAGGTGGAAGATGCTGTAGAAAGCTCCGACAATGTGCGGACAATTCGAACGTCAGTTCGGATTATGGAAACTTGTTGAAAAATTCTAACTGGGCCTGAAACGGGTTGAATTATTCGAAGTTGATTATACGGGTTCGAATTAGAGAGAGTTCACTGTATAGACAGTTTCGGTTATTGACATTTTATTTGTTTCATCTTTTTTTCAACAGATTGACATATTTGATGATTATGGAGAAATCTTTGGAAATAAAGAGTGGACGTCCTCCGGCTTCCAGTCCAGTTTCTGTTTCCAGTTTAGCTTTCAACACGGTGTCAGAACTTGGCTTGGCTTCTCAAGACATAACTCCTGTTCCTGCTATGGCCCTGGTTGCAACCACAAGTGAGCTTGCAGCCCCCAGCAATTGTCCAAACTGCAAGTTACTAAAACGAGTGAGTGTTTCTGGCTTGTTTGTGGTCTTAAAAATTGAGGTAGTGAAGCTAGCTAGGGTGTGTTTAAACTTCTCACTGAAGCTCATCATCTAGATCATGGTAGTCTATCTATGGGCCCATGGGTAAAAATGGTTCGCAAACATTCATTCCAATATATATATTTATTCTCCAACTAGTACCTATGAAGTATCAAAGAGTATAAGGCAGTGATTCCCAACCTTTACACCTTGGATGAACCCCTGTAATAATTTTTCATATTCCAAGGAACCCCTATATATAGTATACTAATATATAATATAAAATATATATATATATATATATATATTATTTTATATATATATATATATATATATATATATATATATATATATATATATAATATTTTTTAAGAAATGTTCTTGAGCAATATAATTCATATGAAATCTACAATTACATCATATGTCATGAGAGTTCACACTAATAAGTCAATAATGTTATGACTTACCTTCAGTGTGACACTTGGGCTTGTTTCTCTTTGCTTATCTGTGAAATTCTTGGCCGAATTTTTGACAGACACACACGCAGTTCTTCCTCGACAGACAAAAGACTATTTCTTTTGCTTTTAATGACGGTCAGGCATGAGAAAGTTTGTTCACAGAGGTAAGAAGTTGAAAACTGGAGTAAAACATCCAATGTTTTTACTGAGATGACAGGGTACTCTTGCTTTGCTGAAATCCAAAACTTGTCAAGTGATACTTCATTAAATTTCATTTTCAAGGTTCGATCGCACTGTAGTTCACTCAGTTCTTCCTCTTCTTGCAGACTAAGTAGGTTTTTTGTACTTGGTGAGAACTCAGTGAAGGGGTTTCTCACCCAGTCATACGTATCTGATGACAAGGAGGGGAAGTACTTATGAAGTTTTTCTGACAGTGATCCCAAATGACTTTTAATTAATGGAATGACATTTTCATATTCAGTCTGAGTTTGAACTTGAAGTAGGAGTGGAAACATTTCGACGTTTCCTCTTGAAAGGTGCTTTTTCCAAACAGCGAGTTTATTCTTAAATGCAAGAAGTTTGTCTGTGGAAGTCAGAATGTTTTCCTTCGCACCCTGCATGCTGTGTTCAAGTTATTTAAATGCTGATAAATATCTGCTAGATATGCTAGTTTCATTTGCCAGTTTGTAGATTCAAGACATTCACAGAAACTGGATTTATTATTCTCTTTGAAGAAAAGCAGCAGTTCCTGTCGCAGCTCGAATACCCTTGTCAAAACTTTACCTCTCGAAAGCCATCGAGCCTCTGTGTGCTGGAGAAGTGTCACGTGATCTTTTTGCATGTTTTCACAGAACCTTGCAAATATGCGAGACTTCAGAGGGCGCTGCTTTATAAAGTTGACCATGTTCAGTTATATCAAGGACTTGTTTTAAATCATCCCCAATAGTTTTTGAAACCAGAACTTCTCGGTGGAGAAAGCAGTGAGTTGTTATGACTTCAGGGTTTTTTTCTTTCACGCGTGATACAAAGCCTTGTACTGAGCCAATCATTGAGGGAGCACCATCAGTGCAGATTCCAACACATCGGTTCCATGACAAACCACAGATTCCAGGTAAGAAGACAGATGTGAAATGTCGTGGCCTTTGGTAGTTTTTTGGCAGTTATTTACCGCAAAAATAATTTTCCATTATTTCACCTTCATTTTCAAATCGTACAAATGCCAGCAGCTGAGCTTTACCAGTTATATCAGTTGTCTCATCTACTTGGAGAGCAAAGTTGTTGTTATGCAGTATTTCAGACAAAATACCTGAAATATTGTTGGACAGTTCATCCACACGCCTACTAATTGTATTATCAGAAACAGGACCTTGCTTAAATTCACTTCAGCTTCTTCACCTAGCATTGTTCTCACAATTATTTTGCAAGCAGGCATTATTAGGCTTTCTGCAATAGTGTGACTTTTCATTTTCTTGGCAACTAGCTCAGCCACTAAATAGCTTGCTTCTTGGGCCTTATCACTGATGGTTACCTTCTTTTCAAAAACTTTTCTTTGTTTCTGCTGTGAATCCAAGAGTCTTCAAAAATAATTCACGGTTTTATTTGACAAGTGGCTGTGATTAGTAGTTTAGTGTCGCTTTAACTTGGCTGGGGCCATAACTGTGTTAGTGAGCTTTTCCCACAACAATGCACAAAGGAAGTGGGACAGTTTTCTTCTCCAGTCCATGTAAAGCAAAAGCCAGTAACTGTCATTGTAAAGTGATTTCTTTTAAACATCACTCACTTTTCCTTTACTCGTACTTGGCTGTGGTATTTGTGATTCTTCGTCATTGTCCTCCTCTCCACTAACATGCTTTCTTTTCAAATATTTGAACATGCCTCAGTCTTTAAAATCCATATCAAACTAATATTAACTGGTGAGATTAATTAACACAACGTTTCACTCGGTTGCGCTGCTCAAAACTGACTGAAGGAAGATGTGTGAACGGCTGGGCTGGGGCTCGTGACACGTATGATACTCGTACGGGGTTGCGTCACCCTCCTACCCAACCCCTGTGTCGCCAACCTTGCGGAGTAGGAATGAAGGGCGTATCCCGCACCGGCAATAACACTAATTTTTTCTTAATTCTATGCATATTATTTGCTCTCATTACTACAGGGAGGTCCTGTTATACGAGCTGTTGGTATACGAGAATCCGATGATACGAGATGTGTAAATTAGGGTCTATTTTTAATATACGAGATCAAAAATCCAAAGATACCGACATTCAAACTTGGGTGAGTAAAATTATCAAGTTCAAAATGCCCTGCCCTACCCCTCCCGGGCTGGACAAAGGGGGATTTGGGGTTTACCCCAGTGAGGTCACCCCCAGCAAGCCTTGACCTGAAGGGTAATTAAGCATAGGCGCGGCCTGACCCTTAGGGTAAATTTGCAGGTGTGCGCCCACTTGGACCGCATCAGGTCACCCTACAAGCTTTACCTGAGGGTAAATAACATAGGCGCGGCCTGACCTTTAGGGTAATTAGCGGTGTGCGGCCCCAACCTTGGGACCGCTACACTACCTTCTCTTGATCACGCGGCGTCACCCTACTACAACGTTTTTGTTGTTATGAGTAGTTAGAACAAGACTGTATGACAAAATAATGTGACCACCATGACTGTAAATTGGAAGAGGCCGATGCTGGGTAACTCGCATAACAAATTGATCACCTTTAAAGCAAACTAACTGCAATTGATGTCAGGTTAGGGTTTCAAATTATACTTTTTCTTCAAATTTGTGTTCTATCACACCAAATTAACGTTATTTAACCACCCTCCTCCATTAATTGGAAGAAAAAAAATAGTAATGACCCGCCCCTAGTGCCCCGCCGCCGCCTCTCTCAAACCCGCCGTCATCCGCCTCACCTGGCCTTCTGAAAGAGACAGGTCAGCTCCACGCCTGTGAGGCATCATAGGTATCCCCATTGATCATAAGATTCCCAAGGGTCCTCGCTCTTCTACTAATATTACCGAATAGATCTCCCTTGGTATGATATCCACCTTACGGTTCATGATGCTGCTGCCGCGCCGCGCTGCCAGACAGTGGAATGAAACCCTGCTTTATTTCGTCTCTTTCCTCATATATTATGATATAGTCCATTCAAATGCGATATATGTTCTCATTACCTTAGATTTTTTTTTTTCATAGCACACCAGCAGTTATATGCGAGCCTGAGACTTCTACCTCTCCTAATACCATCTCGAACATCTTGTGGACGCGTGCACGTTTACCACCAATTCTACGACCTACTCTATGACCTAGCGGCGCGGGTGTTCGAGTTACCCACCGAAAGTCAAACTTCCCACCAAAAAAAGGTGTAAGTGCGTTCAGGTGGTTCCCGCCCTGATGAATGTTTATGGCCCACTCTTGGTTCTGGCCGCTGCTCTTGCCGAGTAGCTGTGTTTGCACCTGAGTTCGTACTGGCAACCGGTGCCATTATGAATTTGAAATTCTGTTCGTGAACGATTTGTTCAAAAGTGAGACGTTCGAAACCTGAGGTTGAGTGGTATTTAACAGTAATATATATTGACGCAGCCTTAAATGTAACAGTGAGAGGTGCAGCAGGGTGGGATGGGCATACAGAGTATGGCCTTTGTACCACCGCAAGGTATTAATCACAAGTCTGTGAACGTTCGCAAATTTCTGTTCGTCAGATAGAGGACTTTTCACATGTTTGTGCAGCTATCCTTGCGACTATTTATCAAGTCTTGTGAATACTCCCGCTAGTATCCTCCGCTCACTTGCGTCAAAACAAACAGTGAAAGTAACGCCACCCAATACTCTTTCACTACAAATACAAATACAAATATATGTGACCACAAACCCGTAGAGAATTGTTTATTCTTGTAACGAAATGTATGTATTGCAGCAATAACATATCAATATAAGGAATTTTGTTTATACTACTACATATTTTGGCGCGAATACAGCATGTGTACATTTTCTACCACTGCCTATGCACTTATCTAAATACGCCATTTATCTACTATTATGGATGGCGCCAAGAACACTCTACCGCGGCCGCAATAGGTATGATGAACCCGATCCTCCTAGCCGCGTGGGCTATAGGTTATTAAACGTATCTCCTCCGCGGGTGCTATAGGTATGAAACGTTATTTTCTAGCCGCGGCGGCTATAGGTATAAATCGTATCTCTACCGCGGCGGCTATAAGTAGGTGGGGGGGGGGGGGAATCCCGTATCTCTAGCCGCGGGCGGCCTATAGGATGAAACGTATCTCTAGAACGCGGTGGCTCGAAGTATAAACGTATCTCTAGTCCGCGGCGGCTATAGCTATGAACCGTATGCTCTGCCGCAGCGCTATATGAGAACGTATCTCTACGCGCGGTGGCTATAGGTATTTGGCCGCGTATCTACTACCCATCAAACACTATAGTCGTGTAGTAAATTATCGTCTTCTTATATGGTAGGTAGTGCCCAACACGTCCCCTCCCGGCCCGCCACCCGCAAACATTGCTCTTTTCGCATGCCATAGTATGATAGCTTTTCATTTTTTTCTTGATTCATTGTTTACAAATCAAAACCCAATCTCTAACGGGGACGTCAGCTCCACTAATCCGTGTCAGTGTGCGGAGTGGTGTACATACTTCTCACTCCTGCTACCAATCTTGACCTGCTGGCTTGTCTAAAGTAAGTGGGCCAGCGCAAACCCTTCCTAGCCCCCTACACGATGTTACTGTCACCGGGATGACGCAACCGAGTTGACGCACTCCCATCGTGACGATCTTCTATGACGGGTTACACGCTGCGAGGTTGCAGTCAATCCCCACGCACAGGACTCAGCATGATGGGTGCGAGCTGTTCCATTCTGCTCCGGATCTTTTTCCCGAGGGTACCACTGTTTGGCCCCTCTTGATAAACCGGTGCCTTCCTGTGCCAGTCTCAGCGAAGACTATAATCTTCTTGCTCATTGATGTGAGTATTTTACGTGTGTCCTCCCTACCAGGAAGGATAAGGAATTTTCCAGAAGGAAGATACAAGCGGATTTTCATAGCTATCCATTGATATATTTCGTTTTCTGATAAATGAATTAGAACATGCATAAATTAGCGTTAACTAAAAATTACATCAATCGGGTAATTTTCCCAGATTGATGGTTATTTATTTAGTTTACACTAATTTATGCATAGTACCTTCATTTATTCAACGAATATATCATGGAAAGCTAATAACATTCCTCTTCTCTATTGATATGTTTCATGTAAATGTTTTCTCGCAAATATTAAATGGCGAAGTTTAAGTGAATTTTAGTTTAAAGAATTTAAGTTCATGCATATTTCTTCGCTCTCATAATGGCATTCTTTAGTGTATTTTTACAGTTTTTTATTTGACAATATTATATAACAAACATTTACGAAGATACCGGTATATCATTTATACTGATAAACCATAGGAAGGGAGATGGAGTGATGTTCGAAAATGTCCAGGAATCGCAAAACGGACCCTCCACTGAAATATCCCCAAAAGAGCAAGTCCATATACAGTAGTCTTTGTCCATACACATTTTTAATTCTCCTGGGATACCTTTCCAGAGCCTGAGATGTTAAAAAGAGTGGGTTACATACTACACCACAAGGGGCCTTCCATGCAGCTGATCTGGGAGAGCTTCAAAGACATCAGGAAACTCCGACTGCGGTTTGTTTGTCATAGCTGCGCAGCAGCCCAATGCCGTGGAAGTGACCCTGCCTTGTGCCAGTGGTCAAGACAGCATGAAGGCCACCTTACCCACTGGTTTGATACAGCCCCACTTAACCCCATTTACAAGCTGCACTACGCCGAAGAAGGGTCTGAACAGCAGGCCCCTCAAACTCATATTCTCTATACTGTGTGTGTCGCCTCCCCATGTTTCAGGATTATCTGAATCTATGGCACATGGGATCAGTGCCAAGAATAGTTTACATCAAAATGTAAAGCCATTCCTTCCAAAAAATTTCAGAACAAATGAATAAATTACATGTAAGATCTGCCGTGCATTTTTGTTTATGTTTTCTGGTCATTCTCTCTAGTCATTCTTAGTTTTCCTCTTATTCAACGCCTCTCGAGTAAGTGTAAATTTAATAGCTTCAATCTCCTTGCTAACTATAGTTACGCATCCTCTGTATCATTTTTATCATCCAATCTGCACTGGGTTTAACCTCTCATATATTACCTCTGAGATATAGCAGGTCACTAAAACGAATCTTGACCTAATACATAATCCAGTTTCGGAAATACAATGGAGATGTATCGCTGAAGAACCTCTGTATAAACACGGGACAGATTGCCAGATTCGATTTTTTCACTCCACAAGCTGTCCGCACATGGTTGGTAAGAGTATAGACGAGTACATACGCTATGCTGCGCGTGGCCTCGGAGCTCATCTCTATCGCATTAATCTGTTGAGCCTGTTGGGGAGAAACCCGTACGTCCCGCGCAAGTTCTAGTGTGAA
>JACEEZ010004398.1:0-47288 GCA_016584305.1 Chionoecetes opilio | reverse complement strand
CATCTGGGTTACCATAGTTACCTTGCTAGGTTTCCCCAGGTACCCATTTATCGACCATCCCGAAAGGATGGATGAACAGCTAATTGGGCTTCCGCCGACTGTCCTGACCCGGATTCGAACCAGGGACCGCAGATTCATAGCTAGCCGCGCTAGCAACTACACCACGGATGCTAACCCCACATGGTTGGTGACGAACTATAATACCCTCACGGTCTTGAGTCTAGACTCTAGATCAGTGGTTCTCAACTCGTTTCAAGCCATGGACCACTAGCCCAATTTAAAAAAATAATCATGGACCATCTCCTTTTTGACTTTAAGATATGATGAAAAACGGTAGATTTTAGAGGTAGGTAAAGGGTTGGTTATAAATATATCTCCTATAAATATAAAGTAAACGGACTTTTCAGAAAAATAATAATAGTATTAGACAGCTAACATTTTGGTTTCATGTATATTTCAGTTATTTCCAAATATCGTGAACGTCTTGTGGACCACCACCAAAAAGTTATCATGGACCACCAGTTGAGAACCGGTGCTCTAGATGGTATTTCCTAATCAGCTCTCAACCACTAAGCTCG
Source organism: Chionoecetes opilio (assembly GCA_016584305.1). NCBI lineage: Eukaryota > Metazoa > Arthropoda > Malacostraca > Decapoda > Majidae > Chionoecetes > Chionoecetes opilio. Next base: position 46,710 of record JACEEZ010004398.1, on the reverse strand, counting down.
TTCGATGTCCCTACGCGGGAGAATATTCCTTCGCTGAGGCTGTTGTGGCTCGGCTATGTTGACTGTGGGAACGTATATTATATCCTCAGGAGCGTACATCATACCCGGACTAAGTAAGATCCGGTGAACCCACTCCTGCATCAGAGCCTCCCGCACGGTTTTATATTTCGACCTCGATTTATGATACTTGCCAGCCAGTTATGCCTATAATGCGCTATTTTGTCTCGGTATGATATAAGTTCTTAGCTATGAACTTAGCAATAATCCACTACTGAAGACTATCGACCTAAACGTCCACGTCACTTTACTGTTTGACGTGGATTGATGCTCTCTTCAAGTGTCCAGTCTTAGAGTCACAGGGAAGGTAGACTGTTCAAGAGGCTTTTGTGTTATACTTGAAATTATTGCCATGGGTTGATTCGGCAATTATTTAATGTGCCACTGAACTGTTGCCATTCTGGTTATAATAGTGGTGTCTTGTATTCCAAGGAAAAGTTTGCACCGTTTACTGCTACGTATTATATAGTTGTGGCCATCTACAAATCTTAATATAGTTTATAAGGCTTAATAATAACTATTGTGGAAAAATAATTCAGCAGAGATGAAAGGTAAGTATATTCCAGCAATTGTGATACAATTTGTTTGTCTTTTAAATAGGGTTATTGCTTCATAACTTACTCAAAAGTTTTATACGAGAAATCAAGCAAATTCCATTAATTCACGGTACCTCAAAATATTCATAATAAAACTTAAGTAACCTTTTATCCAATAGTTTCTAAATTGTTTCAGTTTGAAGCTCCATTTGCTCATTACATTCTTATGTGTCATGTTTTAAGCACCTCCAAAGCCGCCAGCGTGCTCACATGAGGGAACCTGTCCAGGATATTGCTGGCGATCTTGTCTGGGAGATGAGCACGAGGGCCCACACGCGACCTGCTACACCCATGTAGTAGGGTCACTTAGGGCGATTCGCTTCACATTAGGTGAAGGAAGTATTTTGAGGGTCTTATCCTAAGCATTTTGTGCCGCTGAATCCGAAAATCGTAGTTGGGTCACTCGTTAGCGGTAAGTTTTCGCGCAATTTGCAATTTGGCAATAAAATTGGCAATTACAAATTGCAGAATGAGAACCAGACGTCGTAGAGACCTCGTTTTGGACTCAAATTGAAGCTTATTAAGAGTGCATAAAATGTTATTTAGTACTCCGTGGTTGTATCTGTTCGCATTACTGAACTATAATGGAAATTAGAGATAAGTGGAAAAAAATGGAAAAAAATATAAAAGGAATAATTTTGGCCTTAATTTCACATCAAAAGTCATGAAATGTTTCTGGCTGTATCTGTTCTCATAAAGGCACTACCGTCTGATTAATAGAAAATGGTAACTTTTCTCTGACTGTCCCCTCATGGTCGTATTTTATGACATACGGTAATGAAATTTCGCAAATAAATGTAAAATTTCATTGGCTATAATTTTAGAAATTAGCTATAAACCCGTAAATAAAATAATTCATTTATTATATCGCACATTTTCCTTCCCAGGTCTCGCAATGAAATCGTGTGTCATTTGCGGTGCAACTAACGGAGATGTGGTCCTTCGACCTCGGACGCCCAAGGAGGATGTTCGGAGTATGCTGGCCAAGTGGCTTCGAAAGGCGAATTCGTAGAGGCCCACAGGAGGTCCTCTAGAAGGACGATTGATCGTGGCACCGACAGTGCATTGCTAAAATCCAGCCCCACAAATTCGCGAGGCAGTACGGAGATGAGCAACAGGACCTTGCAGGCGGAGGCCGCCCACCCCGGACCTTCAAGGTAAAGAAGAATTTTTTTTTTTTAATTTTCGAAAAAATCTTTCGACATGAAAAATATTGCTTGATTATGGTCTAGTGATTCAAGGATAGGGAGCGCTAAGTGCGTGGCACTGATTTCCGGATAAAACGTCGCAGATGATGATAAAATCTAACTCGCAGTGCGAGGAGTGGAAAGCCGTGGGCCGCTTGGCCGCGAGGGCTTTTAAGCTAATAAACATTCTTTGAATACTTTTAAATTGATGTTTCGAGAAATATCTTATTTGCTATAATTATTTTCATGCATAGGATTCCTGAAAGTATATTCCCATTGGTAGTTTTCCATTACATTCCCGACTAAATAATAAAAGCTTTATACCATCTCTACTTCTAGGCCTGCCACCCGCCGCCCTCGAGTCCCCCGCCGCGCCAGCGCTCCTATTCCCGGAAGGAATGCTTCTTCTGCGGTGATGGAGACAAGCCAAATGAAGTCCTGCACGGGTGAGCACGACCTGGAGTGCCAATCGAATCATTGAGGCGGTCCACAATGGAACGAATTCTGAGTGGAAAATCCAGCTTCCTCCCGACCTCGACGTCCTGGCTGCCGACGTGATGTACCATAAGGGCTGCTGGAGCATTCATGTCGTCAACAAGTTGCGGACAGTGGCCTCCACTCAACAGAGCCAGAAGATCGCTCCGTGATCGAGTTCGTGGAAGAGGTTAGCGAGAAGCTGGAGAGTGGAGTGGTTCTCTCGATGGGAGAAATAGACAGCATCAAGGAGCAGCATGGTGTTGGCCGCTCACGCTGGCGGATAAAGGAACTCCTCTCCACCATGGTCCATGGCGTGGAGTTCACCAAGCCAAGAACCCTCGCGAACCCGAACTGATTCATCTGGCGGAGGCAAGGAAAGAGGCCCTGACAAACCATCGGACAATCGAGGACTTCAAGCTTGCTACACTCCTGAAAGCTGCCAAAATCCTGCGTGAAGAAACCCTCAAAGAACCGAACTGGAAATTCGAAGGAGACATGGCCAACTTTAACCTTCCTCCCCTCGTCAAGAGTTTCGCGACCTGGGTCGTCGGTGGAGCTGGAAGAAACAATCCGCGAACGGAGAAGGGAGCCTCGATCGTCGGACAAGTCCTCATGACAAACATCTTGAGTGCAAAGCAAGCTGCGACGAGCACCCAAGCTTCCCGAACCCGAGAGACCCTCTCCAGGTGGCGACGGCGCTGGCCATTCATCAGGAGACGCGGAGCAAAGCAATGATTAAGATGTTCCACGGTGCCGGGCTGGCTATCTCATACTCCTCCCTTCTCCGCCTCGAGGCATCGCTTGCCCGAACGGTGCTCAGCGCTGGACGGCGAGATGGAGTGTTCATCCCGCGCCGCCTCGAGAAGGGCCTTCTCGTTCACTTTGCCATCGACAACATCGATTTCCAAGAAGACACAGTAGACGGGAAGGGCACCTTCCACGGCACGGTTAGCGTTGCCTTTCAGCCCGGCCCATCTTCTCCGTCAGAGCTGGAGCCCCTCAAGTTTCATTCTGACGCTGCTGAACCCCTCCCTGCTTCCATTTACGAGGTCAGCCCCTGTCCCATGAACCGCTCGCTTAAGCCAAAGCTTCCCCCGCTCTCTTTCGAGAAACCTCGCCTCGAGAGCGCTGAGAACTCCAAGGACAAGGACACTCTCGTCCTACTCTCCTTCGGCATCGCTGCCCTGAAAGACCTCCCGCGGAGCATGCCCAGCTGGTCAGCCTTCAACAGCCGACTCGAGGATGTTCCGCCTGTCCCACCGACGACAATCTGCACCTTGCCCATTCTCGACTCTCCAGCGCCAGAGTACTCGTCAATATTCACCATGATGACAGAAATGGAGAAAATTTAACAAGCGCTGAACGGCGATGGGGCTCCGGTGCTTGTTGCTGCCGACATGGCGCTCTTCTCAAAGCTCCTGGAGATCAAGTTGAACTTGAAGAAGGAAAACTGGATCGTCCGCCTTGGCGCCCTAACGCAATAATTGTACCCACCCTTGCACAAATTCGTTAATTAAATGTGTCCTAAGAACAATTGTTTGTTATTTTACTTTTTTTACTAATTAAAATTTAGTTTTTAATTATTAAGAACTCAGGCTTTAAGGCCAAAATTATTCCTTTTATATTTTTCCCAATTTTTTTCCACTTATCTCTAATTTCCATTATAGATCAGTAATCCGAACAGATACAACCACGGAGTACTCAATAACATTTTATGCACTCTTAATAAGCTTCAATTTGAGTTCGAGGCTCGAGCAGGGGAAGGTTTTAAGCCCATGTATGAGATGATCCGATCACTTTTCTTTCTTTCTTTTTTTAGCAGCCTATTAGCGAGAATTGTGAAAAAAATGTGGGTTGCGAGAACTGAGGAAGCCTTGATGTAGGGTGATGGGTAATCTCTATCTATAATAATATAAGCGAAAGTGTGGCTGTGTGTGTGTGTGTGTGTGTCCGCTCCAGGTGCCGCCCCCTGTGGCGGAATCCCCTCATATGGCACGGTTTTGGAACCGGCTCGAGCAGGGGAAGGTTTTAAGCTCATTTATGAGATGATCCGAACACTTTTTTTTTTTTTTTAGCAGCCTATTAGCGAGAATTGTGAAAAAAAGTGGGTTGCGAGAATTGAGGAAACCTTGATGTAGGGTGATGGGTAATGGGTGAGTAAATTAGTGAGGTGATGGGTACTGGGTGTGGGGTGATGGGTGAGTGAATGGGTGGGGGGTGATGGGTGATGGGTGAGGGAATAGATGGGGGGTGATGGGTGAGTGAATGGGTGTGTGGTGATGGATAATGGGTGAATGAATGGGTGGGGGTGGGTGGGTAATGGGTGAATGAATGGGTGGGGGTGATGGGTAATGGGTGAGGGAATGGGTTGGGGGTGATGTGAATAGGCTGGCGTTAATACATACATTTCTACATCCATGATTTCAGGAAAGCTAGAAGGGGCTATCTGGAGAGTCTGTGTTTAGTGGGCCGAAGGCCCACCAAACACAGGTGGTGGGCCGAAGGCCCACCAATAGTCCTCCGCAGGAGCTAGCCAAAAAGTCCGCCCGGAGGGCGGCTTTGCGGCTAGTTCCCTATATACAGCACTTATTTTCCCATATGACAGAGATGCTACAACATCTCTTGACCACCCAAGATTGGTCATTTCTCTTTATTTCACTGAAATTTGTAGTTCGTACAAGTCTTGAGTGGCGTCGGCTGCTCCGAGATGTAAACAAAGATGCCGGTGTCGTGTGGGCAAGTGTCTGTTTATGAGGGAATGTCTGTTTACATAACAAAGGCAAAGAAAACGGGAGTTGAGGGGAATAATTACTAATTTTGACAGGATTTTTTTTTTAAATAACCTCATTGTGATTCCCACACAAAGTTACTATAATTAAAGTAAACCTAAACCTAACCTAACTTAACCTAACCTAGCTTAACGTTTTTCTAACCTTACCTAACCTAGCGGTCTGCCGAAAAGGGAGAGCGCGTTGAGAATATGCCGCCTGGACATGCCTTTGTTGATCAAGTCAAAATTAGTAATTACTCCCCTCAACTCCCGTTTTCTTTGCCTTTGTTTAGTAAACAGACATTCCCTCATAAACAGACACTTGCCCACACGTCACCTGTACTGGTGGCAAGAGAACGAACATGCGCGACTCCGCGTTTGCTACCAAAAGTTGCCGGTATCAGGCGTCAAATGGTAGCAAAAATACCAAAAGATGCCGGAAAAGTGTCCGTGTGACATGGCCTTAAGCTGATCTATCCCTAAATACGGGTAAATAAATATGGCTCCATAAATACGCGTCTGAGATACGTGCTTCAGCAGGTTTTATTTATTTTTCATCGAAGAAAAGGAAAAAGTGGAGAGACTTTATCATTAAATAAAGTAAACTATTTTGTTTTATTTTTATTTATTTGTTGTTTTTTTTGCTAATTTACATATTATAATTGTTGGTGATTGTCAAAAATCCTTACGTTCTTAACAATTTTGCCTGGGCGTCCCTACGTCCCTAAGCCCTTAAAACATTGTCAAGTCCCTACGTTTAGGGACATGTCCCTACGGTTGGCAACACTGCCCTACACCACAAAACCTTTCCTTTGTTATAAAAAATCGTATGTTGTTAGTCGTAAAATTAGGAAAAGAAACTGAATATACCAAATGAGTTAGAGGACAAGGATACTAAACAGGTCCTATCTATAAAACATTGCTATTTTCACTAAGAAGCGTCTAATGGTACCGAAATTACAATACTAGGGAATAGACGTCCACACTAAAGATGTGGAACGTGTCCAAGCTCGCACAGGCTAAACTCAACTTTTTAAATACCCTCACCTTAAAATACTTCTATTACAAGCCAATATACATTCTAGACCTTGCCCCCATTCGTTGAGTAAACATTTTACAAGCCTATATGCACTCTAGACCTTGCCCCCATTCGTGGAGTAAACAGTTTACAAGCCTATATGCACTCTAGACCTTGCCCCCATTCGTGGAGTAAACAGTTTACAAGCCTATATGCACTCTAGACCTTGCCCCCATTCGTGGAGTAAACAGTTTACAAGCCTATATGCACTCTAGACCTTGCCCCCATTCGTGGAGTAAACAGTTTACAAGCCTATATGCACTCTAGACCTTGCCCCCATTCGTGGAGTAAACCTTTTACAAACCTATATGCAATCTAAACCTTTTACAAGCCAATATGCACTTTAGACCTTGCCCCCATTCGCAGAGTAAACATTTTACAAGCCTATATGCACTCTAGACCTTGCCCCCATTCGTGGAGTAAACATTTTACAAGCCTATATGCACTCTAGACCTTGCCCCCATTCGTGGAGTAAACATTTAACAAGCCTATATGACAGATTCACTTATCTATTCAGTACCAAAAAATTAATTCGGCTGAAATAGGTGTCCAATAATATTCCAATAATATTAAGACAATAAATGACGTTGGGCCTGAAGGGGTTAAGTTGTAGAAATGCCCCACGCTAGATTTGCCCCCAGCATTACTCTCTAGCATCACTCAACACGAAAATCGAGTACCAGCAGCGTAATGCGCATCACGCTGTGCATCGTAAAGCCTAGCGTGGACGGGCCTTTAGAGGGCCGCAGGTTGCACAGGCTTGCTGTAGATGTACGCAGTAAAAAACTGCACATTACATGTTCTTGGATTCAGTGGTTACAACGGCATGAGAGGCGAGCCCCTGTATATACTATGAATACTGAATTATGCGTTATATTTAATATATATATAATGAATAGTACATACAATGGTTTATGGAACTGTCGCCGTTGAGAATTCTCGCCTTAACACCAACTTAGAACTCTCGCCGACGTGGAAATGTTAACCTAACCTGGACATTGGCACCTAACTTAACCTAACTGATCAAGCTAACTATAGTATTTCATCCCTGAATGCAAAAACGCGGGTAAAACTTGATTAAATGTATATATTGGGTCCTGTAATATTAAGAATTGGAACACTCGACGACGGCGGCGAGAATTCCTATCGGCGACAGTTCCAGGTACCCTTACAATATGAGTATTTTTATGATTTTTTTTCTTTTTTTCTACAAATAAAAACTGTCAAGCTTGTGTTCTATTCTGCGTTTGCACACATTGTTGTGTTATATTTTGAAGGTACTTTTAATCTTATAGTATACTTTCAAATCTTTTTTTTTTACCATGAGTGATCACACGTGTTTTCAATATTTGCCTTTGCTATGTAATATCTGAGGAGCTAAGAGGGAACACCGGGTACGCGCCACCCCAGCCACACACGGAGTAACGCACACCATTGTATTCCCCAAAGCTATTCTACCAGTACAATAAGGGTATAGGTAAACAATAGGTTCTCAATGAGGTTACAAATCACGTTATATAGAGGGTAGTTGACCGAGCGCACTGCTACTGATGGCCTACTACTCCCTAGCATGGCCATTAGGTCCCTCTGTGCTAAATAACCAGTCAGTAAACCGTTATAGTTTTGCAGTCTCTTCACCCAAGCCCTGATCCTTGGAAACCAACACCAGGTCCGGTTTTCACACTGGAGTGAAGTCGATGTTACCATAGTAATCATGTTAAAACGCGCACTTATTGTCAGCTGCCTGCGTGTGATGCCCAGAGTGAGAGGAACAACCAGGCGAGTGCCTCACAGCAGCAGGTGACTGTCTCTGGCTACTCAAGTCACGCTATTCTACGCTCCGAGGATTACAGTGATTGTTCTTTATGAGGTTCTGCGGGAAAGTACATGCCTTTAACTACCTCCTAACAAGTGTTTGAGTCAATACGTTTTAAGGTTGGCTTACAATGACACGTTGTGGAGAGAAGTATTAATAGGCTGCGGGCGATAGTTGTCTGACAAGTGCAGAAAAACGCTGTTATTGTTATTTTTCTTTCAAAATGCCATTGATTATCCATCTCTACGTATTCTAACCTACACGTAGATGTTCTAAGCTCTACAATAAATGAAAAAAAAACCCAGAATATCTTCTTTGGTTGAAAAGATATGGCATTTTGAAATTACAAAAATTTTAACAGCGTTTTTCTCCGTGTTCTATCTGTGGCGCTTGCCTGGTTTTCCCTCTCGCGGCCTCCTGTGTTTGTTGCATGTATTACCAAATAAAATCTATGATGAAAGTTGATCTTTTCGATGGCACATCAATTTCCTGGGCGGCACAATCCACTGTTATGCACATTGTTAGGGATGGACATTTAATAGTCAGGAGCTACTGAGTGCCAGGCCGGGAATGTCGCGGGGGATTGATTGACTTAATGCTAAAAAGGGAAAATGTGCCAGACATCGGAGGTCATATGGCACTATGGCAAAGCATAATGAAGGGGAGGGGTCACAGAGAAAGAGTGAAACGGTGAGGGAAGGGGAAAAGAATGGAACGTTATAGCAGTAGGGTTAGATCAGAGGAAGGATGGGTATTTGTTGGGGGAAGGAAATCATAAATTGGGAAATGGGACAGGGGGGTGAGTAAGGAAAGTTTCTGCGATGCAGATAACTTAAGCCTTATAGCAAGAAATAAGGAGACAAAGGTCTTGTATGTGGGATCGGAAGTCGTGAATGTTCCAATGAAGAACAGACAGAGTGTAGAGGTTAGCGGGTGATGATAGTCGGAATGGTAGCGGCCGGAGTAGAGGGGTTAGCAGGATCAGCGATATCAGGTGGGGGATCAAGTGCAGTAGGTGAAGTACAGTCAGTAGGGTCAGGGGGGCGAGGGGACAGGGATGGGGATGGTTGAGACCATAGACCACTGTATACCTGGATTGCGCACGGAATATCGGCCTGTCGCACAAGGGCCTGAAGTCGGAGGGCCGCTCGGATTCATATATATATATATATACGGATCATATAGACTGGTTTATCAATTTATATGATATACTGTAATCTTCGTAAATGTTTGCTCTATAATATTATCAAATAAAAAACAGTAAAACACGCTAAAGAAATGCCATTACCAGACTATGAAAAAATATGCATGAACTTAATATTCACTTCAACTCTTCGCCATTTAAAACTTTGCGAGTCAACTTTTATCATGAAGGGCGTCAATAGAAGCGCAGTTTTATTAGCTTTCCATTGATGTATTTCGTTATCTAATAAATGAATTAGAACCATGCATAAATTAGCGTTAAATAAATAAATAAAATCATCAATCGGGTAATTTACCCGATTGATGAGGTTATTTATTTAGTCAACGCTAATTTATACATGATACTAATTCATTTATCAGAAAACGAAATATATAAGTAAATAAATAACATCATCAATCGGGAAAATTACCCGATTGATGATTTTATTTATTTATTTAACGCTAATTTATGCATGGTTCTAATTAATTTATCAGATAACGAAATTCATCAATGGAAAGTTAATAAAATTGCGTTTCTATTGATACCCTTCATGATAAAAGTTGACTCGGAAAGTTTTAAATGGCGAAAAGTTAAGTGAATATTAAGTTCATGCATATTTCTTCATAGTCTCATAATGGCATTTCTTTAGCGTGTTTTACTGTTTTTTAGTTTATAATATTATAGAACAAACATTTACGAAGATTACAGTATACCATATATACTGATAAACCAGTCTATATGATAGTCCATAGACCACTATATATCTTTGTCGGGCGCCCCGCAGGCCCCTATGCAGCCCCGCAATTCAAAACATTGTCGCGTGAACAGTCCAGGTATACAGTGGTCTATGTTGAGACAAAAGGGAGTCTTTTGTACAGCCAGGAAGGTGTAAGTTAAGAAGAGACTTAACAGCGGGACGGTCAGAGGTAGTAGAAGAAGGAGAGGACATAGGGGGATAGAGGGAAGGGGGGAAGGATGCAGCGGGGAGAAAGATGGGAAAGGTGGGGAAGAGGAGGGGCAGGGGGAAAGTTGGGAGTCAGAAGGAGGAAGAGGGGTAGGCGGAAGGTGGGAGGGAATAGGATGGATCTCAGCTGAGACTGTGAGGGTTGAGACAGAAGGTGGGGATGATGAGGCGGTTTGTGAAGAGGGCAAAGGGGTCATGTCTTGAGACTGAGCGAGGTACTCCTCGATCATAGCCATGGTCTCAACAGGAGAGTCAGGAGGGGAGACCTGGGAGGCACAGGGTTTCTTAGGCCCGGTTCACACTTCACGTTTTTGCTGGACGTAGTCTACGTGCATCTTGTCATCAGTGACTCACAGTGACGTCACTTCCTGCCGGTGTAATGTGAACACAGGCTCCCCGCGACCACCACATTGCTGGAGCAGTGATGACGTCACTGACCTTGAGACGTGCGTCTCAGCTCACATTATTCGGAGCTCCCAATTCTTTCTTACGTGCTGCGGGAGTGGCGGGGCGACGTCACTGTGACGTCACTGATCGCCACGCCCACGTAGACATGGACAGCAAATACGTGTAGTGTGAACCCCGCCTTAGTAGGAGACGTAGAAAGTGGGGTGTGAGGAACTGAGAAGGGAGAGATTGTGGAAAGTTTCGGGGGGGATGAAGGGGTTAGGACGTTTAGTTCGTCTGACATGAGTAGGCCAAGGGGAGCGTTGAGGAAGGAGTTGGGATCGAGAAGGGGTAGAGGTCGGAGTATCTGGACTGAGGACGGCAAAGGGTTATTTATGGAGAGAAAGGGGGCAGCAAGAGGAGCAAAGAAGCGAGGGGGAGGAGGAACAGGAAAGTGAGGGTAGGGAAGTGTAGAGGGGATCCGGAAGGTGGAGAAAGGGAGAGGGGGCTTTTCTTTGGGGAAAAATTTGGCAAGAAAAAAAACCGCGGGGGTTTATTGTTTTTTTTTCTTTAAAAATCCCTTTGTTTATCCTTTCTTTACGTTTTCCCAAACCTACAGGGAGTTTTTCTAATTTCTACAATAAATAAAAAAAAAAAAACCCAGAATATCTTTTTTGGTTGAAAAGATTAATTTTGAAATTAAAAAAAAAACTATAACAGCGTTTTCTCCGTGTTCTATCTGGGGCGTTCCCTGGTTTTCCCTCCGCGGCCCCCGTGTTTGTTTTTTGAAATTGTATTACCAAAAAAAAATCTATGATGAAAGTTGATTTTTTCGATGGCACATCAATTTCCTGGGGCGCACAATCCACTGTTATGCCCTTTTGTTAGGGATGGACTTTTTAATAGTCAGGAGCACTGAGTGCCGGGCCGGGAAGTCGCGGGGGTTTGTTTGACTTAATGAAAAAAGGGGGAAAATGTGCCAGCCATCGGAGGTAATATGGAACTATGGCAAAGCATAATAAAAGGGGGGGGGTACAGAGAAAGAGGAAAACGGTGGGGGAAAGGGGGAAAAAGAAGGGAAAAACGTTATACAGAGGGTTTAGATCAGGGGAAAAGGATGGGATTTTTTGGGGGGAAGGAAACAAAAATTTGGGGAAAAGGGAAACAGGGGGGGGAAAGGGAAAAAGTTTCTGCGATGCAGAAAAACTTAACCCTTTATAGAAAGAAAAAAGGGAGACAAAGGTTTGTCTGGGGATCGGAAGTCGTGAATTTTCTAATGAAGAAAGACAGAGTGTAGAGGTTAGCGGGTGATGAAGTCGGAATGGTAGGGGCTTAGTAGGGGGTTAGCAGGATCGGGCGATATCAGGGGGGGGATAAAAGTGCAGTAGGTGTAGTACAGTCAGTGGGGTCAGGGGGGCAAAGGGGACAGGGAGGGGGGAGGTTTTGAGACTTTAGCCCACTGTATACCTGGCCCGGGGCGAAAGGGAAATATCGGCCTGTCGCACAAGGGCCTGAAGTCGGAGGGCCGCTCGGATTCAAAATAATATAAAAACGGATCATATGGGACGGGTTTTATCAGTTTTTAATGATATATTTGTAATCTTCGTAAATGTTTGCTCTATAATTTTTAAAAAAAAAAACCAGTAAAACACGCTAAAGAAATGCCATTACCAGCCCTATAAAAAAAATATGCATAAAACTTAATATTCATTTAAAACTTTCCCTTTTAAAAACTTTGCGAGTCAATTTTATCATAAAGGGGGTATCAATAGAAGCGCGGGTTTTTTTAAAGCTTTCCATTGAGGTATTTGTTTCTAAAAATAAAATTTAAAACCATGAAAAAAATTAGCGTTAAAAAAATAAAAAAAAATCATCAATCGGGAAAATTTCCCCGTTTGATGAGGTTATTTATTTAGTCAACGCAAATTTATAAATGTTTACAAATTCTTTTATCAGGAAAACGAAATATATAAGTAAATAAATAACATCATCAATGGGAAAAAAATTTACCCGATGATGTTTTTATTTATTTATTTAACGCTAATTTATGCTTTGGTTTTCAAATTTAAATTTTATCGGGATAACGAAAATTCACAAGGGGGAAAGTTTAATAAAATTGCTTTTTCTTTTGATTCCCTTCATGCTAAAAGTTGCCCTGGGAAAAAGTTTTAAAGGGGGAAAATTTTTAAGGGTAAATTTATTAAAGTTCATGAATATTTTTTTTCATAGTCTCATAATGGCTTTTTCTTTAGGTTTTTTTACTTTTTTTTTAATTTGATAATTTTAAATAGAACAAAATTTACGAAAAAATTCCCAGTAAACAATATACTGAAAAAACCAGTCTATATGATAGCCCATAGCCCAATTATATATTTTTTGTCGGGGGCCCCGGCAGGCCCCTATGCAGCCCCCCCCCCCCCCCCCAATTTCCAAAACTTTGGTCGCCGTGAACAGCCCAAAGGTAACAGTGGTCTATGTTGAGACAAAAGGGGGGTCTTTTGTACCCCCGGGAAAGGGTTTTGTAATTTAAGAAGGCCCTTAACAGCGGGACGGTCAGAGGTAGTAAAAGAAGGAGAGGACATGGGGGGAATGAGGGAAAAGGGGGGGGGGGTTTGAGCGGGGGGGAAAAGATGGGAAAGGTGGGGAAGAGTGGGGGGCAGGGGGAAAGGGTTGGGGTCAGAAGGAGGAAGAGGGTAGGGGGAAGGTGGGGGGGGGAAATAGGATGGATCTCAGCTAAAGATTGGGGGTTTGAGACAGAAGGGGGGGATGATGAGGGGGTTTTGTAAAAGAGGGAAAAGGGGGTCAGGTCTTGGGGCCCTGAGCGAGGGTACCCCCCCCCGGATAGCCATGGTCTCAAAAAGGAAGGTAAAGGAGGGGAGACCTGGAGGCACGGGGTTTTTTAGGCCCGGTTCACACTTCCCCCGTTTTTGTTTGGACGTAGTTACGGCATCTTATATCAGTGACTCACAGTGACTTCCCCTTCCTGCCGGGTTGAAAATTTTGAACATAGGCCCCCCGCAACCACCACTTTTGCGGGACCCCCAGGATGACGTAACTGCCCTTTGAGACGTGCGTTTTTCAGCTCACATTATTCGGAGCTCCCAATTTTTCTTACGTGCGGGAGGGAGTGGCGGGGCGACGTCACTGTGACGTCACGATCGCCCGCCCCCAGTAGCCCAGGACAAAAAATACGTGTAGTGGGGAACCCCCCCCTTTGTAGGAGACGTAAAAAGGGGGGTTTTGTGGGGGAATGAGAAGGGAGAGATTGGGGAAATTTTTGGGGGGGAGGAAGGGGTTAGGGACGTTTATTTCGTTGAAGAGTGGGCCCAAGGGGGATTGAGGAAGGAGTGACGCACTTCCTGCCGGTGTAATGTAAAACATGGGCCCTCCCCCCGGACCACCACATTGTTTGGAGCAGTGAACGTCACTGACCTTGGGGACTGCGTCTCAGCTCCACATTTTTCGGAGCCCCCAATTTCTTTCTTACGGGGGCTGGGGGAAAATTTGGCGGGGGCGACGTCACTGTGACGTCACTGATCGGCCAAGCCCCGTGGGACAGGGAAACAGCAAAAAGTTTTAGTGTAAAACCCCGCCTTAGTAGGAGGACGTAGAAAGGGGGTGTGGGAAAACTGAAAAGGGGGAGAGATTGGGGGAAATTTTCCCGGGGGGGGGGAAAGGGGGGTTTAGGACGTTTAGTTCTTTCTGACATGAGTGGGCCCAAGGGGGAGCTTTGGAGAAGGAGGGGGGGAATCGGGGAAGGGGGGTAGAGGTCGGAGTATCTGGACTGAGGACGGCAAAGGGGTTTTTTATGGAGAAAAAGGGGGGCAGCAGGAGGAGCAAAAGAAGACGGGGGGAGTGGGAGGAGGAACAGGGAAAGTAAACGGTGGGAGAAGTTTTTTTTTGGGGGGATCAGAAGAGTGGGATTGAAAATAACCCGGGAAAGGACGGGGGAAAGGCGAAAAGCCTAGGCGGGAGTTTCCCTGGCGGGTTTCCCCAAAAGTAAAGGGCCCTTTCTTAAATCTGATGGATGCCATTTCCTTTTTAAAAAGGTGGTAAAAAGGGTTTATAGTGTGGTATGCCCATGTTTTTCCCCGTAGGTTTTTTGTGTTTTAAAATGGGTTTTTTTTGGGAAAGGTTCGGGTTTTCTATAGGTACAGATTAAAAAAAAAAAGATGGGGGTCCCAATTTTCCCAGCCCCCTTTCCCCCCCTTTTTGGGGGTTTCATTTCCCCTTTTTGGGGCCCCCCCGGGGACTGACCATGTACCTATCTCCCCCAATAATTAAACCGATTTCTTTAAATTTGAGTACCCCTTTTGGGAGGTTTTCAGGTTTTGCAGAGTGATTTTTTTAAGCACTAAAAAAAAGAAACCCGGAAGTGCCCTTTATAGCTTTTTTCCCGGTTCAGATTTAGCATTTCCCGGTTTCCCCGGGAGTATAGGGTCTAACTCCTTTTTTTCTTTTCAGGCATGGGGAAGAAGCAGTTTTAAAGCTCAGTAAAGTTTAAAACCCTGTGAACTGAGTCTTTGGAGAAATGCCAATATTTCGGGGGGAGGACGGAGTTTGCGTGATCTTTTTAAAGAATTTTTGCCACAAAAAGGGAAGCGATTGGTGAAAAAATCCGGTCATAAACGGGATGAAATTTTACAAAAATTTGTAAAGAGAGAGTGTCTCTGGTGAAAATGAAAGTGACTTTTAATGACTACAAAATTTACTTTCAGGTTTAAATGAAGGAAACTCAAGTACGTTCGGTTTTCATAGTGAATGTCGGAAACCTATCGCAACAAGAACAAGTTTTAAGTCTTAGGAAGGGGACCCGCCCGATTCACCGGGCCCTCCCGCTCAACGGGGAAAGGGGGCCCGCCCTTTCAAGTGCTGGGGGGATTCTTTTGCGGTAAAAAGGACTTTTTCCAAAGGAACAAGTGGTCTTTTTTCCAAACTGTAAATTCCCGCCCCAAAGAATGACTCAGACCCAAACTGCATTTTTGTTCTTACTGATTTCAATGGGAAAAAACACTCCTACAGATAAAGAAAAAACCCCCCCAGATGACCATGTTAGAGTTTTTAGTAGCGGGGCCTTTAAGAACCCCGGGGACGCATCGATCTTTAAAAGCACATAATTTGGACATGTTTGCGCTCCTGCACAGCGAATATAACGAGGACAGATCACAGTAAGTGCCACTATTCGCCCCCGTATGGAAAGCACAATTTGGGTTTTCGCTAATTTAAAAAACCCTTGAGTGAAAGGGAATTTTTACACTTTTGGACCTGGCTGAGGGAAATGATGCCTAACTTTTTCAATTTTTGGAAAAAAATACCGTGTGGGATGGAAATGAGAGTGAAGGGAAATATCCCGGGAAAAAAACCCTCAAAAGGACCATCAGCGAGCGGTTCCCGAAGGAAAATTTGTACATCCCCCTAAGAAAGGAAAGGGGGGCCCTGACCGTCTTGGCCTCCACTGCAAATCACGAGGCCCTGGATTACAGGGGCCTCAAGCCCCTTTTTTAAAGTGACTTTGGGGAATGTTTGGGAGGGGGTTACGGGGGCCCCCGGGGGGGATGGGTGTTTCAGTAAACTGCAACCCGGGACAAATCCTCTGCTTAAAAAGGCCGAGGAAAACATTTGCGCACTCAGACCCTTTTGGGGGTCATCGACCGGGCAAGAACGCGGGGGGGATGGGAAAATGTTCCAGTGCAGGTTTTTTAAGGGTTAGTTTGGGGGGTGATTTTCGAATGGGTTTCCGTCGAGGTCTTTTAAAGGTTTTAGCCCCGTGCATGGTTTGGGGCCCCCCGGTGTCAACAGTCCCCCAGGGGGGGGGAAAAGGGGGAGCGTTTACGGAATGCAACCTTGCCCCAATTCCGTTGGAAGGGAAGCCCCCTGAAGCGTTTGGGCATTTAAACAGAGTAAAAGGGGGGGGGTAAAGGGGCGATGGAAAAAAACGGGCCCCCTTTGCAGGACCAAAAAGGGGGGTGTCGAAGGGGGGCGAGGGGGGGAGAAGTAGATGTGGGGTGGGGTGTGGAAAAGGGGGACCCCCGCGGACTGTAGTTTTCCGGGGGAAAAAGGGGTTTTAGGGGCAAAAAGGGAGTGTACATGATGAGGGGAAAAAAGAAGGGGGGGCGGGGGGAGGAGGAAGGGGGAAAGGGGGAAAGGGTCTGGAGGGGTTTTATCAAAGGGGGGGCAAAGGATGGGGAAGGTATGGAAAGGGTAGTAGGATTGTGGAAAGAGTGTCTTGGGGCCCAAAGGGTTGGGGTTTTGAAACTGGGTAGGGGCTCAGGAGCACAAAAAGGAACCCTAACCCAAAAGTCCCAAAGGCCCGTTTTGAGCGACAAAACCAAAAAGGGAGGACCCAAGCGGAAAAACCTTTAAATTTTTACCGGAAGTGGACAGAAAGGCAGGGTTTGGGGGGGGGTCCCCACGCGGCGGTTTTAATGGCAAAAAGTGGGTTTTTCAAACTTCTTTTTCCCCTTTTAAGGGCTTTTAAAAAGTCTTTTAAAGCGAATTTGCCCGTAAATTTATTAAAAAAATCAAAAAGAAACGTTTCGATCGGCTAAAGAAGTTGGTTGGAAATTTTAAATTTAATGAAGTTAATTAACAGTTGAGGGCGTGTTACGTAAGTTTTTTTTAAGCTCAAAGTGGGAAAATGTGCGGTAAGAGAAACGTGCTGGCGGGTTCTGGGAGCGCCTTGATGATGGGGGGCGGCCCCAAGCAAAACCCCCCCCGCTACCTGAAAACCCCCTGCCTTATTGTCACTAAAATTTACTTTTTTGCCGCATATGTAATTACTAATAATCTTATAATTTTAATTAAATACATATTTGAAAGAATTTTTGAAAAATACTCTTAACCCTAGATTTGGAATGTAATTTTAAAAAATTAAAACGGAAAAAGGGTTTAGCGGAAAAAAAGACACGGGTGTACCCCCCAGTCTATAACGGTCATCCGAAAGCGCAGGTTTGGGGGGGGGGCTTTGTGAAGTCCCCCGATCCAGGTGACGATTTCAGGATAAAAGTGGTTGGACTCGCCCGGTTTTCCCCCGGTGAAATTATTAATGTTTAATTTATTATCTTTTTAGAATGGGAAAATTGGCCCTTTCCCTTTTAACAACCCCCCCAAATTTGGGATTAATGGAAATGTTATTTACCAAATAAAACCAGTACATGAAAAAACATTTAATGTAAAAAACCCAAAACAGTAAAAGGCTAATGGCATGTTTGGGGCGGGGGAAGATGTAACACGTGACTCTGACACGTGACTCAAACTGGCGCAGCCCAGTCCCTCCTTCCTCCCCCCCCCCCAACACGATGCCCCTTAGCCCCTTTTTACAGTATTGTTTTTTAAAGTTGCTGTTTTTGTACGGCCCATTGGGGGAAAAGCATGCCCCCTTTAAAACCCAATTTTTTGTTATAAGGTTAAAATCTTAAATTTTCTAAACCCCTGCTATTGCTACTTAAATAAAAACTTTCTATTACTGCTATTACCAAAACTCCCTTTTCAAATACTACTAAAAACGACTACTTTTTAATGCTTAATATTATTACTACTTTCCCATTGTTACTATTACTACTACTCATTTGAGGACTATACTCTTGAGGGTATCGATCACCCTTTTCCCGATCATTCGTGCGTAGTAAAGGGCCCTTTTTTTATATTTATGTACAACAAAAATGATATATTTTTTTTTAACAAAAAAAAATTTTACGGTACAATGAAGGTATGAGCATTGATATTCTTAAAAATATGAATTAATTTTCCCTAGTTTAAACAATAATCATTTTTGGTCTTTCCCGGAAGACAATTTTGTGCCGGCAGCCTGCAGGCCGTATTTCAAACCCCCGGGGCCCGTGTTGTATAGGGCCGCCCGCGGATTAAAAGTGCACTTTTAACAATGGTTTATAAGTGTTGGTCGTGGGCTGCAAAACAAATTATGCTCCCGAACATCTCAGGGGGGAGATTCTAAGACAGAAGTGTTTGTTTATACCCCAAAACACAATTATAAGTTTTCCCACAGTGAGGAAAAAATTGGGTAAAGAGAATTTCGCGCCACACGAAAGATTTTAACAAAGAACAAGGTTTTGTTTTGGGGGCCTGCCCCTTAAAGGGGGAAGATTTCAAGCCTTTTTCAACGTACCAAAGGCCAGCCTAGGAAAACGCCCTGCCCCTCAAACCATGCGCAATCCCAGTCCATTTCCCCAGCCATCCCCCGTATCTCCAGCCCAAAGGAGAAAGGCCCTGGGCGAGATCCCCCACATCAGCTACCAAAGGGGTGCAAAATTACGTACGTGTAGGAGAAACCCTTTTCCTATTTTTTCGTTTTTTAAATTCCCGGGTTTGGGTTTTGTTTAGACATGGATATTTCACTGTCATATTTTAAACCCGGTTCCCGAACCCCCGTATTTGTTAAGTGCGTCTTTTTTATCGTGACGGTTTGGGGGGGAAACGTGATGCTGTTTGGAAGGATGGTATATAGTAAACTATGAAAAGGGGGGACCCTGAGAGGGTTTGAACTAGAGAACACGGAAAAAAATAACCCCAGGAAAATATACCCTATTTGGAGTGGTGGTGGTTTGGGCTGGGCATTCCCAAGCAGCGGTGCCGCTGTTTTCCCCCTTCAAAAAGCGGACACAATATTTTCACATCATGTATGTCTTCCATTACTAATATTGTCTTCCAGAATCACTGATAATAAAATATATTTTAAAACGACCCTTTGGAAAAATCATTATTTTGATATTGCAAACTTAGTTCGTATAATGTTCTATAAATTGTGGCACACCGCTCACGCAGCCGCCAAAGAATTGGAGGCTCCGAATCTTTGCCTCCACAGAGACGCACGTCTTTCAAGGTCACGCAAGCAGGAAGTGACGGAAAGGAAGGAAGAGAGAGAGAGAGAGAGAAGAGAGAGAGAGAGAGAGAGCGAGAGAGGAGAGAGAGAGGAGAGAGGAGAGAGGGAGAGAAGAGAGAGAGAGAGGGGAGATAAAGAAGGAGAAAGAAATATTAGGTAGGTGGAAACGAAGAGGAGTTTGAGAAGGAGGGAGGAATGGGAGGAAAGAGAGTTAGGATTAGGAAAGGAGGAGAAAAAAGTAAGATATGAAGGGAAGGGGAGAGAGAGAGAGAGAGAGAGGGGGAGAGAGGGGAGGAGAGAGGAGAGAGAGAGAGAGAGAGAGAGATAGAGAGAGGGGGAGAGAGGGGAGAGAGAGGGGAGAGAGAGAGAGCCCCAAATAAAGTTATGACGTAAAATGTAGAAAATTAGTAAATAGAATACAACATGAAAATGTAGAATCATTACACTGGGTAACAGCAAAAAATCGTCAGGGGTTTCCAGTTGATTTAGACTAATTTAGGTGTTCTGAGTCCGAATATCACTGATTTTTCTCTATCAGGTCAACTTTTGAGATACAGCATAGGCCTACCTGACAGCTATACATATCTAATATCAGGGTTTGAGTTCAATCATATTTTGGAAGAATTATCAATTGAAAGANCCCCCTTAAAGGGGAAACCCCATGCCAAGACGTTGGAACACAAGTTCGACAGTGGGAACGTCAGACACGTGGACGAGCATGACCCGGTTGAGCACAAAATGAGCAGCGTGCAGAGGATCGGCAGTGCTTGGCAGGGTGGCCAAAACGCCAGCAGGACTGGCACTGGCGTGGGGTAGGGCGGTAAGGTTTAATAGAGTAGTGAACCCCGGCAACATTAATGCTATCAGGGAGATCTTGCCTTTTGAAAGTGACTTTGGCAATGTTGGTAGGGGACTTACACGGCGGCCCCGGGGTGGGATGGTGTAGCAGTAAACTGCAACGGCATCATAATCCTCTGCCTAAAGGCCGAGGAGGACATCTGCGCACTCAGACCATTCGATGTCATCGACTGGGCAAGAACGCGGGGAGATGGAAACTGTTCCAGTGCAGGTGTTAAGAGCAATGTCGGGTGTGATGTCGAATGGGTTGCCGTCGAGGTCTTTAAGGTTGAGCAGTGCATGAGCTTGGGCCTCGGTGTCAACAGTCACCAGGCGGGACTGGTCGGGGCGGGTACGGAATGCAACCTTGCCAACTTGCCGTTGGAGGCAAGCCGTGAAGCGTAGGGCATTAGCAGAGTAAGGGGCGGTGCTAGGGACGATGAAGAAACGGTCCCACTTTGCAGGACCAAAAAGAGTGTCAAAGGAGGGGTGAGGGAGAGAAGTAGATGGGCGTGGGCGTGTGGAAGAGGTGACCGTGTGAACTGTACTAGTTCTCCCGGAGGGAGAAGGGTTGTAGGGTGCAGGAGTAGTTATACATGATGAGGAGGACAAAGAAGGTCGGGGAGGAGGAAGGGTAGGGGAAGGATCTGGAGGGGTAGAGCAGGGAGGCAGGGATGGAGAAGGTATGGAAGAGGTAGTAGGATTGTGGACTGGAGTGTCTGGTGCCGAGGTTGGATTATTGATCTGGCTAGGGGGCTCAGGAGCACTAAGTGACCCTGAGGGTCGAGTTTGGGGTACGGGCATATCAGTATTCCGGGCCGTAGTCAAAAGAGGAGCAGGGGTCGGTAAACCAGTAGGGCCATTTGGTAGAGGGACTGCCCCTGAAGCCCCTATAAAGGTTAAATTATCATCATTGGCCATGGTGAGCCTGAAGTAAAGAGGGGGAAATAACCGGTCAGCCCCTCATAACCCCAAGAGGGGTAAGGGCAAAGTTACAAGGGTATACCGTGCCCGTAGCACCCTGAGGCCGTTCATGACTGACCCGAAGCCAGCCTCATATCCCATCAGCACGGCACTCACACCTTAGGAGGAAAGGGGGATAGGAGGAGGTACAAGAGGAGAGATAGAGGGAAGGAGGGGAAAAAGGAGAGACAGGAAAGGCCAGGCAAAATTAGTCAGACCGAGGACAGGGGCCCAAAGCCAAGGGAGTAACCAGGAGGTCGTCCCCCGGGCGTCAGGCCCCAATCCCCGGGCTCTGGTCTCAAGATGGCTCGTTTGATTGGAGAATTCCAGGGTTTAACTGAGAATAGGCAGTACACAGATGGACGTCACCATGAACAAAAGAAGCACGTACAGATGGCATTTGCAAAAGATATAAAGTCCTTGAGTGGTACAATACAAGAGATGGGAAACCCTTTCTGCGACAATGGTTGCGATCTTCTTGTACTGGACAGTAGAAACATTGTAGATGCAGCTGTGGCAGACACGGTTCGCCAGATCAAGAGCCTTGGAGTCAACAAGTATGAATATTATGTTAAAGAGAGACTTGTCAACCAAACAATGCCCATCTCAGATCCTATCCAGTGGAACAAACTCCATCTCTTCAGTCGGCCTCCAATCAGAGAGAAGTCAGACAAACAGCTAAAGTTATCATCTCTGAAGAATGACTGCTCACTCTTTTCTAGATTGTACATTGCCTCCCAAATACGCAATAGTGATCTGTACGAGTTCTTCCAGCACGAAAATCAGGCCTGGCCACCAGCATTGTCACAGATGGGTGTCATGAGAATCGGAACGAAGAGTGACTTGTTACCCTGCTTGGAAGAGTTTACTACTGTGAAAGAGAATGTCTCCAATCCTACAGGGGAGGTCACCATCCTTGATGAAGCTGCCATCGTCAACATGCTGCGACCTGGGACTGCAAAGACGTTCCAGGATTATGCCAATGATATTTTCATGCCGTGCATCACTTCACAGCTTCAGCATGTAACCAGATTAGACATTATCTGGGATTTATACATCCCTCAAAGTTTGAAGGCTGGCACCCGTAGCAAGAGAGGAAAGGGATTTAGGAGACGCGTCGAGCCATCAAGTGCAGTTCCTAGAAACTGGCAGGAGTTCCTGCGCATCAGTGACAATAAGACTGAGTTGTTCTCCTTCTTGGCAAAGAATGTTGCAGGTATGGACACTGACAAACAGGTCATCACCACACACCATACTGATGTACTTTGCATAAATCGCCAAGATGTTTTGGGTCTAGCTCCATGCACCCATGAAGAGGCCGACACTCGCATTATGCTCCACCTAGAAGGTGCTGTTCGGCAAGAGCATAACAAAGTGTCAATACGCACAGTTGACACAGACGTTGTAGTTCTGGCCATAAATTCAGCCCAGCGCCTCGACATCTCTGAACTGTGGATTGCCTTTGGTGCTGGAAAGAGCTTCAAGTTCATCGCCGCTCATGAGATAGCCAGAGCACTTGGTCCTGATCGGTGTGTTGCATTGCCAATGTTCCATGCCTTCACTGGGTGCGACACGGTGTCCTGTTTTGGAGGCAGGGGCGAGAGGACCGCATGGGCCACATGGAACACATGGAAATGTCACCCCAGCATTCTGTGCCTTGGCTGCTAGACCAAGCTCACAGTCAATAGAAGAATGGCTGGGGCCACTGGAACGATTTGTGGTCCTGTTATATGATCGTACCAGTAGTCAGGAGTGTGTCAACAAGGCAAGGAAGGAACTATTCACCCAGAAAGGCAGAGCAATAGATGGTCTCCCTCCTACACAGACTGCACTCATCCAGCACATCAAGAGGGCTGCCAACCAGGCTGGTCACTGCTGGGCACAAATGATGATCGCAGCTCCAGAGCTTCCATCTCCAAGTGAATGGGGGTGGAACAAGGTCCAGGATGGCTACCAAATATGCTGGACAACCCTACCAGAAGCCACGAAAGCTTGTAGGGAACTCATACGTTGTGGTTGCAAGAAGGGCTGCAGAGGACATTGCAATTGTCGGAACGCTGCTCTGCAGTGCACTGCACTTTGTGTCTGCGGTGGAATTTGCAATGACTGATTTCCTAGAAAGACTATATTTGGAATTATCTACCATACTAGACTTATATAAACTATTGATAAGATGTACATAATACCAATAAATCAGTTCTACTATCACTACAATAGAGTTTAGAAAACATTTCAGAGAGGCTATAACAGCTGATGGCGGCCATCTTGGAAAATGGCCGCCAATTGCGTCACAGGGCAAATCGCCGATGGCCCTATAGCCAAATATCTTCCCATAGGCATGCCCTAACTGTGTACCAAGTTCCATGCTTCTATCATTAAAATCACAATGTATTCACATATCTGCAGTACTAATTGGAGCGCTATGATGGTTGGCCCTCACCCGTGGAAGCGCAGGCTGAATTTTAATTGTTGGACACCACATGATTTCGAGGACAAAAATAAATTTTTCTGAATAGTTTTGAATTAATCTGGCACTCATTTTTTGCAGATGTCAATGTTTGTTTTAAATTTATGTGCGGCTCGCCTCACAAAAATTCCTCTCCGCTTCACACTGCCTTGTAGTATTGATAAGATTTTTTTTCTTGATATTGTGTTTACTAATCAAACTACACATTTAATCTAACCTAGCCTAATCTGATTTAACCTAATGGTTGAAATGATTAGCTTTTGAAACAGGAGGGGGAGGTGACGCAGAACGAAAAAAAATACTAATTTCCACCAAAATTGAGTGTTAAATTGATCAAAAACACCTCGAAAGTTATCTAACTTATAACATAGGGGAAAAAACCACTCAAGTATTGTCAAATATGTAATACTATCGTAGCATATTACTTTTGTTTTGAAGGAGCAACACCTTGGCAAAAGCATGTGATCTGAGGCCATCCACTACACGGTATTGTAGTAACTCCAATGTTGGGTTTAACGCCAGCTGCTTAATTACCCTAAAGGTCACGCCAACGCCAGGTGTGGCTGACCTGACTGTGGTGACCCAAATTCCTCGCAGCTCCTCCCCTGGCGTCCGGTATCCTACCAGTAACTCCTCGGCCATCACAGAGAGCACACACACGCCTCCTCTGTGATTCAGTTTATTTTCGCCGTAATAAACTTCTGTCCGAACTTAAGTGTTTGGTTTAACCCGTGTCTGGCTAAAGAGCTACTACAATTGGTGACCTCGAGTGTAGCTACGACACGATGGATATTTACTGTGCACACCTCCGCCTCCCCGGCCTTCACCTACGACATAGCCACGTGGCTTATACACCTTGAAGCTTCGTGGGCGGGCTCCCCGGAAATCACGGATCTCCACAAGTTTCAGGCGCTTGTCAGGGCGATTCCGTCTGACGCCACTGCCCGCATCTCCTCAGTGCTTACGGCTCCCCCGGCTGACGGGAAATATGAGGCGTTGAAAAACCCGGGCTTGAAAACGAATTATTTTTCCAAACGGTTCGTTCCGATCAGAAACAGTATTATTAACGTTTCGTTTTTCGTTCCTCCTCCAAACAACGTTCCTGAACCGGTTAGAAAGAAATGAAAACCCGGGTTTGAACGTTATTCTCAAACCATGTATTGAATATGCTATTAGCCCTAATAAATAATAATGCCTATACATGACTACATTCTTATAGATGGTAATAAAGCCATACATTTCATGGTGCACAGTATCCAACAAAATCAAACCCTCAGATGTCGTAAGAACTATATTACTATACGACTTAAATAAGGCAACACATTTGCATATACAATACAGGAAGCGTAGTGTAGGAGTATGCAATCTCAGTTGCCGTAAAGACATGAATCACTAATTATTTATTAATATTATATATGGCAAAAAATATATAATTCGTGATATCACCAACCCACTAATGAAATAAACCTAATCAATGAAATCAATGACTACATGCGGTTCTCCAAGGACTCGAACCTAGGACACTCACACCGAAATTCGGCGCACTAAGCATTAGGCTATGATTAGGCTATCTAGCTAGGCACAGTTAAAAGTTTAAGCACATACTCACGATATATTATCCATTTTCGAAACTGGATATTAATCTAAGCATGTTCTTAAACCCAACTGCAGTATCATAGCTCAACGATTGCACAAATGGAAGGTGTAATAAAATAAGGGAACGTGATGCATATCACGAAGATAAAAATTCATAATTACAAAAGGTAAACAATAGTTAATCTTCACAAATTTATTGAAAAGTGGTGCATATGATACTATTTAAAACAAAACCACATCGTCAATTCCCATGTGAACAAATACAGTAGACCTAATTGATGTATGTATGTAATACAGATGTATTTACTTAAATAATTTGGCCACTGGAAGTGAAAAGGGGATTTTTGACCAAATATGGCATGGATCGAAAAAATAACGTTATTAACCGGTTACAGGGATTTTAAAATAGCGTTTTTGCTCCGGAACAGTAAATATGATAACGTTTTCGTTTCCGTTTTTGTTCCGAGCATAATTTAGTTTGTTTCGGTTTTCGTTTTCGTTCCTTTAAACCGGTTCAAAGCCCTGTAATGAAAACTGCCCTCGTCCGCGCCTTTGAAAGGCCGTGCGAGACTTACGTGGCTGAGCTCGACACGCTACAATATGACGGACGTCGCCCTTCAGCATTCCTCTTCCATATGCCGGACCTTAACAGGGCTGCGGGGATCCCATTGTCCGAGGCTATGCTTCACTACCACCACACCAGCCTCGTGCCCCAACCCGTCCGCATGCAGCTGGCGGGCTTACGAGGCCCGGTCACCATACACTAAAACTCTTATAACTCGGCCCGATAGGGGCTCTGGCCTTGCCGAGTTGTTCAATATACCGAGTTATGCAAATGCTCTTCTGATATTGGTAAAAATTTAAAAAATTGTAAATACAGCATCCAGGAAGACGTTCTTAACTGGCTTAATCCTGTTCTTGGTAGTCTTGGAGGAGCTTGCATCCTCCAAAGTAAGGGCGCATGGGCACGAATCTTTCTCTTTTTTTTCTAGATATCATAGAATGTGCTGGATTTGATATAAAAACTCAGCACAAATAGCACGCATGGACGCACCTGCATCTATCCTTGCCAGCACTTTCAACTTTTCCTGCAGGCTCAGGCTCTTCAATTTAATTCCCTTCCTGCTGGAGACACCCTTACGTGATGGAGCTGACATCTTGAAATACAGTACTGTATGATGTAATCCCAAAACACGTAAAATAGGTGGCAAAGTATAGCAAAGGTCGGGTACCAGCGCGTAGGCTGACACTTATGCGACTTAGATCTTGATCTTTGATCTTGATTTGGGAGTCACCCAGCGGATGCTGTCAGTGAAGCCTTTGATCCGGCGTTCTCCCCCACACGTAATCTGTTGGGAGAGAAGCAAAAAGGGGGAAGCAAAACTAGGGATTTTTTTTTTCCCCTCCTTCCTCTCTCTGCATCACATTCATACGGGGTCCCCCATCACTGAGGGGCCCCTGCCTCTCATGCTCTCTCCTACGTGCTCTCCAAGAGTTCTCCAAGAATTCTTTTACACTCTCAATCACACGACTGTCACTCCTCCACTCAGCACACAACCCCAGCAGGTACTCCATCTCCACTCTCCTGCCTCTCATCTCTCGCCATTCTTCCACTCCGACCTCTCCTACCACTACCTCCAACATCTTTGTTCTAGCATACTCATACCGTTCACATTCCAGCATCAAGTGCTCCACGGTTTCATCCACTCCTGTCACACACATCACACACACACCTTGCTGCCATCATTCTTCCATCTGTACATACGACTATTTACCTCCAGCGACTTTGTCCTGGCTCTGAAGAGTAGGTTTCCCCCCCATAGCCACCATCAAAAGACCCTTTCATACCGTGGCTGGTCCTTTCTCCTGTACCATTCCAGTGTTGATTTCTCACTCATTCCCCTCAGCCATTCTTCTTTTACTTTCTCTTCCACTCTCCTATTTATTTCCTTTTTGCATACAGCCATACTCCCATGTCTCATCACTCCTGTCACAAACATTCCCAGTTCACCTGTCCATCTTTCCACTTTTTACTGAGTCTTTCATCCCCTTCCCATACATATTCCAGTCCCAAACCTTGCTTGCCCATTTGCTGTCATCCATTCGTTGCAGTCTAGCTCTGTACCTCAGTCCTGCCTTTGCTATCCTCTCTCTGAACGTGCTCCATCCATGTCTCCTCTAATCGCTTCCACTGCCACATACCTATTGGCTCCTAATGCTATTCTGCCTGCTTTGTTCTGTGTTACTTCCAATCTGTCCAACTCCTTCCTAGACCACCCATTGTTTCCAGGCCATACATAATGCTAGGGACTGCCACACCCTTCCATAGTCCTTTCACCACTTCATACTTGTTGGCCCGACATCTTGCCACACTGCCTAGCCTTCCAACCCACTGGTTGGCTCTAGCTATCCTCTCATGTTAGTTTTCTCACAGCCTTTATCATCCAACCAAATACCCAGATACTTGTACTTTTTCGTTCTCTTTATTTCATTCCCACCCACCATCCAAATCCTGTCATCATCAGAGTCATCCCCCTTCACCACCAACACTTGACTCTTCTCCTTACTGAGCCTAACGTTGAAGTCCCTTCCATACTCAGTCACAGCATTCAGCATCTCTTGTAGCTCATTGTGGTTTCACTAAGAATCACCACATCATCTGCATACATCAGTACACTTAACACTTCATCTCCAATTTTCACACCCAGACCTGTACGCTTCACTCTCACTGCCATTTCCTCAAAATATAATCCAAAAAGTAGAGGAGAAAGGACACAGCCCTGTCTTACTCCTCTCTTACTATTCACCCATCCAGTCTCGAGGTCACCCATACTGAACTTGGCCTGTGTGTTCTCATACATACTGTTTATTATTTTAACAACCTTCTCACTCATGCCAATCGTCTCCAATACCTTACATAACATTCTCCTATCCACTCTGTCATACGCTTTCTCAATATCTAGAAAGGCTAGATATTTCTTTCTTCCCTCCTTCCTTGTTCTCTCAATCACTTCATTCATAAAAAAACATATTGTCCTCACCTCTTCTGTCTTTTCTGAATCCATTTTGCTCTTCACCCATCACCTTATTTCTTTCCACAACTTCACCTAGTCTTTCATTCAGTACACCACAGAAAATCTTAGATACCGTGTCACATACCATATATCACCATATATCACCTTATGTCAAGCTCGAGCTCGAGCTTGACAGATGACCTACAAAGCGATACTAAGCAGAAGAGGTCACAAGAAGAAGAAGAAGAAGACTGAGGATATGCCGTGTTGCAAAGAGATGCTGTTATAACTCGACAATATGCCAAGATACATTATCTTTTGCCGACTTTCTGTATACATGTTCACACAAGAGGTTGTGAGGGCATGATGTGCCAAGTGTAAACCAAGAGATGCAGTTATAACTCGGCAACATGCCGAGATACAGAATTTTTTGCCAACTGTCTTTGCCTTGCCGAGTTATATCAAATTCTGAGTTATAAGGGTTTTAGTGAAAATTAATACGCGGAGCTTGTGGACAACATTCACGCAGCCTACACCACGTTCCCCCCTCCTCTGCCATCCCACCATTCCTGTACCTGCAGCGCCTCCGACGGGGTCCGGGCGCCCGCGGTGTTTATGCCAGGTGACAAACCGCTACCGGCTCCACGAAATTCCTCAGTGCGCTTGAGAGACCCAAGGCGTGAGAGGGCCATGACAATGCCCTGGCGCACAGCTTTTCAACGGACGCTCGCCTCTCCGACATGGCTTCCGCCATTCAGCGATTAGAGGCCACCTTCTCAGCCCTCCATTCCCCTACTAGCCACAAGTATTGTTATTACCATGGTCGCTTCGGTGCGGCAGCCAGAAATTGTCACCCTCCATGTTCCTGTTTGGGAAACGAGCAACGTGGGGGTCGGTGAATGCACAACAGTCTCCCGCCCCCATCTCTAGTGCCTCCACCGCCACTCTCCTGGCCATGTCATCCTGATGCCCAACCCGCCCGATCCCTGCATATCCCCGCCCGACTCCCTGCACAGGTTCAGCCGCGCACCTCCGCCCCGGGTCAACCCACCACAGAGTCTCGTATCACCCGCCCGCTCGCCCGCCCAGTCTCCTGCAGCGCATCCGCCTCCGTCGCCACCATTTCCTGGCCGCCGGACGCTGCTTTGGGTGGCCGACACGCTGTCGGGGATGCGTTACCTGGTGGATTCGGGGGCGGAGGTCAGTGTTGTGCCGCCGTCGTCAGATGAACGCCTTGCCCAGCCCAGCACCGCTTACGACCTCCTGGCCGCCAATAACACCCCTATCGCCACCTATGGTACGCGGACTCTCCGCCTCTCCTTGACGCCTACCTCGCCCTTCGTCTGGTCCTTCGTGGTGACTGAGGTGGATCAGCTTGGGTGTGGATTTCCTCTCTTCCCATGACTTTCTTGTTGATCCCCGGCGCGGACGTTTGCTGCATCGCCCAACCAAACTGTCATCCTTACCGTGCCCTGCGGGCGGCGAGCGCCCCTCCTGACACACCTACGCCAGGCGGTCCTGTACGACGCTCTTCTCGAGGACTTCCCTCTCCTCACTTCTCAGCGCTCTGGCCCCGCCAAAATGGATCACAAGGTGACATACACCATCGCCACGACGGGCCCACCTTGTTTGCTCGGCCGCGACGTCTGACTCTTGAACGCCTCCAGGCGGTGAAAAAGGAGTTTGAGCACTTACTGCAGGAGGGGACCATTCGACCTTCCGACAGCTGCTGGGCTTCACCTCTTCATATGGTACCAAAGGCCCAAGAAGGCGAATGGCGCGCGTGCGGCGACTACAGGGCTCTCAACGCCATGACTCGGCCGGATCGTTATCCTATTCCACACGTGTTGGATTTTCACAGCATGCTACACAGGCGGTCAGTCTTTTCGAAGATTGATCTTCTACGGGGCTTCCACCAGATCCCTGTGGCTGCCGAGGACGGGCCGAAGACTGCAGTGACGACGCCTTTCGGTCTGTTTGAGTAACCTACATGCATTTCGGACTACGCAATGCGGCTCAGACCTTCCAGCGCTTTATGGATAAAGTAGGCAGGGGCTCGACTTCGTCGTGGTGTACATGCATCGACGACATCCTTGTCACCTCATCGTCGCACCAACAACACGAGCTCCACCTACGCCAGCTGCTCACTCGCCTTCAGGAGTTTGGTTTAAGGATCCACCCAGCGAAGTGTGTGTTGGGTGCTCCGGCGTTGGACTTCTTGGGCCGCAGAGTCACGTCAGCGGGCTTATCCCCCCTCCTGCAGAAGGTGTCAACGGTTGGCAGTGTATGAGCCGTGAGACACTTTTGCCACTTTCTTGTGGGCAGAAGGGTCTTTTTTTGTGTGTGTGAGAAGGGGAGTACTGTAGTGACTCAAATGTTGGGCATAACGCCAGCTGCTTAATTACCCTAAAGGTCACGCCACGCCAGGTGTGGCTGACCTGACTGTGGTGACCCAAATTCCTCGCAGCTCCTTCCCTGGGCGACCGGTATCCTGCCAGCCAGTAACTCCTCGGCCATCACAGAGAGAACAAACACGCCTCCTCTGTGTGATTCTCGTGGCCTTCCTCCGTTGTAACTCGTGTTTATTTCCGCCGTAATAAACTTGTGTGCGAACTTAGTGTTTGGTTTATCCCGTGTCTGCCTAAAGAGCTACTACAGTATTCTTCAAGCCTGCCACCTTGGGATAAACTTTGGCGTGCGTGAGGGATGAGGCGATGTATTTTATTTAAGGAAGAAAGTGGCAAATATTCAGGTGATCATATAGAAGGAATGAGTGAAATTTTATGAAACTTTAACACAATGTTGGGACTATTACAAAAGGGCTTCACACTAAAAATAAAGAAATTTTGATCATTTTTGATATTTTTTTTTTTATACGTAAATTCTTCAAGCTTTAACTCCTCCTTCAGTTTTGCTTCTAATGCATATTTTTTTAGTTCAGTTTAAAGAGGAAGTCAATTTCTATTAAATGGTTGCTGGAATTTGAATTTTTTTATAAGTTTTCAAGATATATACAATTTTCGAAGAACAAGAAAAAACAACATGTAATTTGATCTGGATAAAACACTATTTTTTTATATATCAATATTTTAGCAAGAGGAATTTTTCTTTATATCATACTGATCAAAACAAACTTAAAAGATTCAAAATTGGTTAAAAACAGGGATGTCAACAAGAAAAGGAAAAAAACTCTGAAATAAAATAATAGGGCGACCAACTCATCCGAGCACAGCGAGGCTGACCGAGCGTAGCGAGGGAACCTCCCAGCTGGGGGTTCGGGATTTTTTGTAAATTTCATGCTCTGAGAGAGCTTCTGAGAGGTCCTTGGTTATATCTATAATAATTTCTGGTCTCAATTTTGTCTGTTTTTGTGTCCACAATTTGTGTATATGTATATATATATGGTATATCATGCAACTTGAATTGTGAAATGTATATTAGTGGGGCGGTTTACCTAGGATATTCAAACCTATTGTGCATTTTTTGATAAAAGCACCAATTTTGGCACAGAGATAAACCAATATATTATGAACAAATTTGGATGTGGAGCCATCGCCCAACTGCCCCCTGGCGGCCGTGGCGGCCATTTTCCAAAATGGCCGCCATGTGGCTGCCGAGGAAGACTTATCCCTAGGTGAATGAGATGTACTGAGTAAATGTGCAGGAAAAAATTATTGTTTTGAATCTGCAATGTTGTGCAAACATTATGTTGCATGTTGTTGCTAATGTAGGGTAGCACTTAACAACAAAGAAAGGTGCCCATTGTGTTTTTAGAATCTTATCTTATTATCGTTTATTGAATTATTCATAGATTAGCATAACAACCACGACAAACATCTCTCAATTGAACATGTCCCTAATTCCACTTGGATTCTGAGTGCTCCTTTCATACAACTTTGTCATTTTCCATTTCCAGAACAATGTCGAAGAGCTTCAAACTCGTTGAGCCTCGTGGTGCAGAAGCAGCTCCGTCTACCTCCGCCCAGCCAGTAACAGAGACAGACTGGTCATTATGCTTCATATGCCAAGAAACGACGCCAGAGTCGCTGACAAGTCCATCCCAGAATACACGCCAAGACAAGGGGAGCAGCTACAGCATTCTCGCTGGACATCTGAGAAGGTTCAATGAGCTTGGATTGCTCCCCAACTCTTTTCTGTTGAGCCGATTAGGTGAAGGCAGTGGCGTTAAAGCAGCATTGAGCGCCAACAATGCACGATACCACAAGACCTGCAGGCTGAGGTATAACAAGACCAAGTTAGACAGAGCTGAGAAGAGGCACCTGAAAATAGGCGC
The DNA here is from genome assembly GCA_016584305.1 of Chionoecetes opilio. Lineage (NCBI taxonomy): Eukaryota > Metazoa > Arthropoda > Malacostraca > Decapoda > Majidae > Chionoecetes > Chionoecetes opilio. The sequence continues at coordinate 14,185 of JACEEZ010004398.1, read as the reverse complement.
CGACGAAGAAGAGGAAGTTGTTGCCCGCAAGCGAACTCGATATCTGTCACGACCATCAAGTACTGAGACGAAACACCAAGAAGTGAAATGCTTCTTCTGCGGAGAAACTCCTGGTAGTGCTGGTCTTCATGAAGCTGCGACATTCCAACTGGACTCGCGTGTCAGGTCGTGCGCACTGATTCTGGACGACATGTACCTCCTGACGCAACTGAACGCTGGGGACATGGTTGCACAGGAGGCCAAGTACCACCGAAATTGTCTCCTGAACTTGTACAATCGCGCACGGAAGATTAAGGAAATGGCGGGCAAAGGTACAGACGATGAATACGCAATAGCAGGATTTGCTTTCGCAGAGCTGGTGGTGTTTATTGAAGAAGCTCACATGGATGACGAGACGTCTCCGGTCTTCAAACTTGCTGACCTGGCGCAGTTATACACGTCAAGGATGGAACAGCTGGGAGTCAAGCATGAGGGCAGGGTGCACACGACCCGTCTTAAGCAGAGACTGCTTGCTCACTTTCCTAACATGTGTGCACAGCACCAGGGGCGCCATGTCCTGCTTGCATTCAATGAAGACCTCGGCGATGCCCTGGCAAAGGCTTGTGAACTGGATAGAGACCTTGATGCTGTCCACCTGGCGCGTGCTGCCCAAATTGTGAGACGCCACATCATCGGAGATGCCAAGGTGTTCAACAGGTTTCCTGCAAGATGCCAACAGGACTCCGTGCCACCCATGCTGCTTGCCTTGGTCACTATGATGTTGGAAGGTCCCAGTATCAAGCACCAGAGTGAAAGCACAACACCAGCGGCACTGAGCATCGCCCAGCTCTTCAAGTTCAACAGCGTTATGCACCGACGGGCCACCACAGGCAGTACGCCTCGCCCAGTCAGGCACGCCACCACGCAGGAGACGCCAGTTCCAACCTACATCGGCCTAATGCTACATGCACACACGCGCAAGAGGGAGCTCGTCGACAGGTTGGCACACATGGGGATTTCTATCTCCTATGATCGGGTCCTGTCCCTTTCCACACAGCTGGGACAGTGCCTGCCGCCTCTACCCCAGGAGCAAGTAGTCTGCCCTCCCAAGATGAGAGGCAGAGTCTTCACGACTGCCGCGGTAGACAATATCGACCACAACCTAAGTTCCACCATAGCAAACAGTCATTCCATGGGACTGCTATTTCCCTCATGCAACACCCTGCGGTCCCTGGGGCCGGCATTGACCGCAGCATTATCATCCTCGGAGGGCCGAACGAGAGGCCTCAAAACAGTTGACCGTTTGCCGCACTACTATACAGATGTCCCATTCGTCGGCAGCATCAAGAACACCCCCGTGCCGGCTACCAGCGTGACATCCCTGAGCAGCAACAGCGGCCTCAAGCAGCATGCTGAAAGAGAGCATCTCTGGCTAAAACACACCCAAGTCGCCCTACAAGAAACTTCTCCAGTGGGGAACACTTCATGGGCTGCATACCACGCAAGCCGGCAGGACATGCCAGCCAGTCCTGTCCCATCGCACTGCTCCCACTCTTCCTGGAGAACGCCCATACCGTGGCTATGATCAAGCACTCCATGGATGTGGTCAGGATTGCAGTGGAACATCTCAACCCTGGCCAGACTCCAGTGGTCACATTCGACCAGCCGCTGTTTGCTTTGGCAAAGCAAATCCAGTGGAAGTGGCCACAGGAGTATGGGGAAGAGAAGTTTGTCGTCCTCTTTGGCGGTCTTCATATCGAGATGGCAGCACTGAAGACCCTTGGTGACTGGCTGCAAGGGAGCGGATGGGTGCAAGCACTGGTTCAGGCAGAGATCACCAGTGCCGGGACAGCGGACTCCTTCCTGCGGGCATCCCATGTCAGTCGAACCAGGAGGGCTCATCAAGTGACAGCAGCAGCCCTCTTCACCCTGCAGCAGCACGCCTATAACCACTACATTGACCAGCTGAGTGACGCACGCAACGAGCAGCTGGAGTTCGACGATTGGTGCCAGCAAAAAGCGGAGACCTGCCCCCAGTTCGACTACTGGGCAACTGTCCTGCAACTAGAGGTGACGGTCCTGGTGTACGTGCGCTCTCTGCGCCAAGCGTCGTTTGCGATGTACGTAGATGCCCTGAGAGAACGAGCAGTGTGGTTCCATGCCCTGGATCACACCAACTACGCGCGCTGGATTCCTGTGCATCTACAAGACATGGTGGAATTGCCGACGACACATCCTGAAATAGCTCAGGAATTCTGAGCTGGGAACTTCACCGTCCAGAAGACGAACAGGTCGTTCTCCGCCATACCCGTCGATCAGGCCCACGAGCAGAACAATGCTGCCATCAAAGGAGACGGAGGTGCAGTGGGCCTGACTGACAACCCCAGCGCTCTACGACGGTGGATGGTGGCAGGACCAGAGGTTGCCACGCTCATCGAACAGTTCCACGATGAAACTGACCCGGGAACAGACGCACAGAACACAAGGCACCATGACCAGTCAGCAAGTGTGCAGAAAGATGTACAGTCGATGGTCAACGTGATGGAAGACTTCGGGAATCCATTTGAAGAGGAGAGTCAAGATCTGCTGGTACTCGACACCAAGGAGATCGCGCCACCTGGAGCTGTAGACGCCCTCCGTCATGCACACGAAGTGGGTCAGCTGCAGTTTGACAACTTCGTCAGAGAACGCCTGGTGGAGAGAACGAAACCCATAGGAGATGCCATCCACAGAAACAAGCTGAAAATCTTCGGTCAGTCTGCTTCAAAACCTCCGGGAAAGGGCAAGCAGCAGATGAAATCCCTGAAGAATGACGTGGACCTGTTCTCTCGTCTGTATATCGGGTGCCAGAACCGGGATGGGAATCTAGAGGAATTCTTCCAACATGAAAACCAAGCCTGCCCCCCTGCACTATCAGATGGCGGTGGCATCCGGCTGGGTGTCAAGAGTGATCTTCTCGCTTGTCTAGAAGACCTCAGTCAGCCCAAGTCTGAGGTTCCTCCAACCAGCTGCATTGTGCTAGATGGAGCGGTCATCATCCAGATGCTGAAGCCAGCTACAGCAAAAAGCTTCAACGAGCATGCACAGCAGGTCTTTGTGTCCTACATACTCTCAAAACTCCATCAAGCCACGCGACTGGACTTGGTGTGGGACCGCTACAATACAGACTCGTTGAAGGGTACAGCAAGAGCCAAGCGCGGAAAAGGGGTGAGAAGACGGGTGGTGGGTGGTGCAACGATCCCCGGGAACTGGGCCAGCTTCCTCAGAGTCGACGAGAACAAGACAGAGCTGTTCAGCTTCCTCTCTGGCGTCCTCCACGACTCATTCCAGCTTGCAGACAAGGAGCTGGTCATCACTGAAGGAGATGATATCTTGAGCAAGCCACCGCTCCTAGATACTGCAGCCCTGGCTCCTTGCAACCACGAAGAAGCCGACAGCCGCATGATGTTGCATGCCGCCCACGCTGCTCACAATGGCCACAAGAAGATCCTCATCCGCACAGTTGACACTGATGTTGTTGTCCTGGCACGCACCCTGGAGGAGGAAGCCGAAGTGTGGGTGTCCTTCGGCACGGGCAAGGCTTTCCGGTTCTTGGCAGCCCATGAGATGGCGCGGGCTCTGGGCCCTGAGAAAGCACAGGCACTACCGATGTTTCATGCTTTGACGGGCTGCGACACGGTCTCCTGCTTCGCCGGACATGGCAAGAGGACAGCATGGGGAGTGTGGACAACTCTACCTCAGCTGACCCAGATACTCACTGACCTCGCCACTGCACCGGATCATATTGATGAAGATGCCATGCACACCATCGAGAGGTTCGTCATCCTGCTTTACGACAGAACAAGCACCGCAACCGATATCGACAAGGCACGCCGCAAACTGTTTGCAAAGAAGAGCAATGTCCAGCTGATCCCACCGACAAGTGCAGCCCTGAAGCAGCACGTCCGACGAGCAATATACCAGGGCGGACATGTCTGGGGTCAGGCCCTGGTTCCTGCACCAACATTGCCATCACCAACCGACTGGGGTTGGATCAAGACCAGCGACACGTACGAACCTCTCTGGACAACGCTCCCCGAGGCATCCAAGGTCTGCCGGGAGCTTGTCTCCTGCAAATGCCAGAAGGGCTGCATCAAGAAGTGCAAGTGCAAGAAGGCCAGTCTGGAATGCACACCACTGTGTGCTTGCGACGGGGAGTGCTCTCAGAACTAAACTCGCAAACTTAAGATGAAGATTCTGAACTGTTCCAGACAGTACACAGGTACTGTAAAACAGTGAACTTATCTGCATATTGCATTTAGCAGATTATGTGTTAATTAACATGATAATTAAATGTAGTAGTGTCCATTGACCACAGAAGTATAGCATTTGACTTGCCCTGGATTGATCTAATGAGAGCAAGCCACCATAATTATCACTATCTGGTTCTGTTATTGTTGTTGTATTATCGATGTAATTAACATAATTGTGTTAATAATTTTGTTAATTGGCATCTTAGTTGGCGTGGGCAGTGTCCATGAATAGCTATTGACAGACAGAGGAAGAAGGTCAGATAACATTTCCACAACTTAAATGAATCTAGCCTATTCACAAGGAATGTCAGCATTTGATGCCTGATCATGGGTTTCCTTGTCGCCATTTCATCTGCAATTAGCCTAAATATGTTAATTAATATCAGCAGCATCTCCTAAAATGTGACTAAGAGCTATCTGGCATGTCTTGATTCAAAACATTCAATAAACATTCACTAAAACCTTCAGCAGCAAACTTTATCTAACTTCTGTGTGTCTTTTGGGTGTCTGCTGGCGGCCATTTTCCAAAATGACCGCCACGGCCGCCAGGGGGCAGTTGGGCGATGGCTCCACATCCAAATTTGTTCATAATATATTGGTCTACCTCTGTGCCAAAATTGGTGCTTTTATCAAAAAATGCACAATAGGTTAGCTTACCCGCTGTACTATATGAATTATTAACCATTTTGACATGATAAATGAAATATTAACTAAGCACAATTATCAATTAAACACAAAACAATCAAACACATATTGTATATTTACTGAAATTTTATCTCACTAAGTTTTGGACTGACAAAGTGATGACATGTGTTGGTACAGGTGTTTTAGCACACTGACATGTAACGAAATATAGTAATACTAGCAATGAAGCAATAATATTATAACTATGTTTTCTTTATTTTTATTCTTGAATGGCAGAAACAAAAGTTAGATATGGAAATATTCTTACAGTTACCAGACATGGATCTCCTTCAGAAAGGCAGCATGGGTGCCACCATTTTTCACTTCAAACACATGGACAGATGCTCACTGGTGATGCAATGCTTCAATCATGTATTTACCAAAACAGTGCGCGCATGTGCTACAGTGATATATATACCCTATGTGATACATTGATATTGGCACCCTCTGGCCAATCTGGCTTGCCTTCTGCCGTGGCATCCCTGCATTGAACTTTCCAGGCCTGGAGCCTGCAAACTTGACACAGTGAGGGCAGTGTGCCAATCGATACCAGACCAGAGCTATCTCACCTGGCTGTGGCTGCTGTAATCCACCCCAACATACTGGCTGTGGACTGCTGTATTCCACCCCCACATACTGCCTCCTGAGCAAACTTGTAGCAGTGGAGTCAGGAGATATCGGCAGCTTAGTATTAACTTCCCGCTAGGCAGCCAAAAAATGTTTTATTTTCTGTGTTGGATCAGTGGCCAGGGTCAGGTTCGGCTGTGGGCTAGCCAACTATGTACACCCCTCCCCCCCTCCCTAAATTTTTAACCCGAATCTACACGATTCACAGAAATGACCCAGCTGGCAATAAAATACTCGGAAATCGCGCGAATCCGCGGAAAATTGACATCCCTGTAAAAATCAAGCAAGTAGTTACTTATAGAAGTATGGAAACCATTCAAAAGTATTTATGAGAAAACGGTCCTCGAAGATTGGCTACAAATTTCCTTAACAATAAATTTTAACAGAAATTTCTACTTAGAAGTTCTAAAACTTTTATTGAATTCTTTTAATTTAATTTAATTCAAATAAAAAAAATCATCAGATATTGTTTAAATAAATATAAAAAAAAAAACAGCTTTTGAATGAAGTATCCAGGAAATTCTTGGGGCGATTTTGCGGCGATGGGTTTTTTCATCAATAGGCCAAATATAATAATAAAAGAACCATACCTTTATTGGGGCCCTCCTAGAAGGCCTTCCCTTTGTTCAAGCCTTTCACACAACCCGGGGGTGGTTTTGAGAAATACTTTTTTTTCCCCCCGGACTTTCTCCAGTAGCCTACTCTTTGGAGAGACACAACCATTTTTTTTTCAGAAAAAAATAACAATAATGAAAAAAAAAGGGAAAACTAACATTTGTATTGATAGGGAAAAACTCCCTGAGTCTGACCCCCTTTAAACGTGGAGGCATTTTAAAATACGCGCAAAAGTTTAAAGAACATACGTCGGGAGAGCTGATGATAAAACGTCTACGCTGGCTGAAGATCCAAAAAACCCAAATTTTCGTTTTTTTTTATGAAATTCGGTTCTCAAAATACCCCTTTTACTTTAAAAAAGTAGTTGCGTGCTTCGCTTTATGGCTTTTCTTAAACATCTGTGTACTCCACATGTTTAGAAAACGTTTTTTTATAAATAGAATAGTTTATTTTGGATTAATTCCATAGTCCTGTAAATAGCAATCATATGCAAAATGTGTTATACCATTGGAGAGGGTTTTTTGACTTTAAATCGTCACAATACTTTTTTTTTGTTTTACGAGTTTTCACACACAACACACACACACACACACCACAAAAAGTTTGAGTTTCAAGCAACCCAAAAATTTTCATAGAAAATATAAAAAAAATGAAAAAAAAGGAAGGTTAGATAAGCTAAGGGTAGAAGGCATAGTGTATAAAAGATGCATTAAAAACGGCTGAGGTATGAATAAGTGCTTAAGATTTTTTACAAGAAAAATTTCTTTTCGAAAAATAAAAATAGCAAAAAAAAATATAATGGAAGACATAAAAGTAGACGTAATAGAAGTAAAAAGGTAAGGGAAAAATAAAAGATGTGGAAACCCCCGGGTCCAGATGGAGTGTCGAATTGGGATAATGAAAGTGCAGTAACCAACTATCGGAAGTTACTAGGTAATTGAGAGTTCACTCAAGGAGAGCAGAGCCCCCGCTTTTTTGGAAAAGAGCAAATATTGTCCCAATTCAAAAAGGAGGAACAAACAAGAAGAACCTTTAAAATTTACAGGCCAGTACTTTAAGAGTGTGTGGAAAAAAAATTTGTGAAAAAATTGTAAAGGGACGGGTTGAAATATTTGGAAGAGACAAAACACTCGCAGGGGCCAGTTTGGTTTTAGAGGGGGAATTATGTACAAGAATTTTTTTAAGTTTTTAAAACCGGAGTGATCGATGGACACAGAAAGAAGGGGTGGGTCGATGCTATACTTGGACCTAAAAAAAGGCATTTTACAAGGTAATCATAAGAGAGCTTGGAAGAGGGTTTTGGGGGGTAAAAAATACCCGGGATTGCCCATACCGGTTTACGGGAATAAAACCGGTAGTCCTCACACCGGTATCAGTTACGATACCGGTAACCATCCGTGCCCAAATACCGGTTTACTGGATTGGGATTTGAATTTTCGTGTTTTTTGTACTTTTCCCTTTCAGACAAATTTTTAACCTCTACGCAAAACCCCCCCAAAAAAAAAGTTTTCCGGGGGGGTCGGCCAGTGGGGATTAAGGGGGGCCGAGTAACCAGGCCTCCCCCCCTCCCCAAGGGCCCCCCCCCCCCAGAGGAAAAAATTGTTTTCGAAAAACTAATGCTGGAATTTTTTTATTTGCTCGAACATGTTTCATTGCATGTACCCTAATATCCACAACTAGTAATAGCCCCAAACTAAAAAAACATAATGTTAAAATAGGGTGGAAAAAAATTTAATTAAACAAAATTTAAATCTGAAACAATTTTTAAAATTCTAGGGTCCTTTCCCCCCTTATTAGTGGTTTTTTTTATCCAACCTTACAAATCTCTTTAGAACCCTAAAAAATAATAAAAAAAAGGGGGGAGAGATTAAAAAATTAAAAAAAAAATTTTCTAACCTAACCTAACCGGGAAAAATTGTAGTCCTTTCCCCCTTAGATCTCGTTAGGGGTTATTGGTTAAGTTGTAGTGATGTTGGGTTAAAAATTTATTTTTTTGGGGTCCAGGGGGGGGTAATGTAGGGGGGGGGGGCGTTAAAGGGGGGCTCTTTCCCTATTTTATTTACTTTTTAGAGGTTCTGAAGGGGTCTGTGAAGGTTGGAAAAAAAGAAACATTAATAAGGGCGGGAAAGGGCTCTAGAATTTTACCCACATTTTTTCGGGGGCCCCCACTCCCACCGGCCTTAAGGGCCCCCCACTCCTACCCCCCTAGGGCCCCCCCCACCATAAATCCCCCATGGGCGTCGGCCATCCTTTTTTTTTTTCAATCGTAGCCCCTACCCGTACAGATGCCCCCCCAAAATAAAGTTTTTTGTGGGGTAGGCCATTTCTTTTTTTGTATCAGAATTTGTATGTTAATTAATGTAACCTCTAAATAAGAAAATAACAAAAATTGATTCAAAAATTTTCCTTTTAAACATTATTTTTGACAAAGGTTCCTGAATTCGGGGGAAGACAGTTTTGATAGATTATAGCCGAGCTGGGCATTTTTGATCATTTTATTAAATACATTTGTTTATTCAGAAACTATTTTTTAAAACTTGGGGGTTTTATGTATTTTAAAACAGTAATTAAATCTTTAAAGAATTTTAAATACATTGTTTTTAAAACATATAAAATAAAAATGTAAAAACTTTTTTATTCTATTATTTTTTTTTTATCATTTTTTGGCTAACCCCCCAACTATTGGCAATCCTTGATACAGGAACCATTTTTTCCCCCTTTTTAGGAAATGTCCTTTTTTTAAAGAAATTTTTTGGGCCTTTTTTCAAAGTTCTCTTCGGTGAAGAATGTCTTCGTCACGTAATTTTGGGACCCTAAAAAAGTTTTTGACCGCGGGATATCGTCGCACCCGGTAAAGGTAAAGAAACGAAGACATCGCACAGCCCATGTCTTACCATGATCTTATTAAACAGGGATCGCGGAAGCCGGCTCAGCACTGGTTCCAACTGTCCCCCCATCTTTGCAATCCCAAAAAACAAACCTTGTTTTTGCGGCCGCGTGCTTTTGGGTTGTGCTTATCGCCTCGTCATGCCAAGCGTGTCTATGTCCTTACAAACAGACCAGGCCCTGGAAGTGGCAAATCTTTCCACCTGTGAGTAACCCACAAACACACACACCACCCCCCACCACACACCCCCACACACACACCCCCACACCACCCCACACCCCCCCACACACCCCAACACCCACCCACCCCCCACAACCAAACAACCCAGACCCCCCACCCCACAACAAACCCCCACCCCCCACTCCCCACCCAGCCCATCCACTTTAATCCAAATTACCCATCCATCATCCACCTACTATTTAAAAAAAAAATATAGGTGGATATGGTATATTTTTTTTTATATGGGTAGATATAGATATAATTTTTTTTATACTTTAACAATTAGGGAAACGGAAGCAGAGGGGGACACAAGAGAGGTACACAAAAATGGGTATTACACGGCATTTTTCTGCTCACTGAGCAGATTAGAGCTGCTCAAGAACTATACACGGTGATCTGGTTTTGATGAGCAAAGCATACGCCCAGAGTGGGTTATGATCAAATGATCATAGCGTTTTCCAAATAACGGTGTTTTTCTAAGGGAGATAGCTTTTTTTTGCGAAAAAAAAGAAAAAAAAAGATACTTTGGGAAAGTTAGGTTGGGTTTTATTAAAAACCTATAAGGTTAGGTTAGGTTTCATTAAAACCTTTTAAAGGGTTAGGTTAGGTTCTTTAAAAAATTTAAAAGGTTGGGTTTAGGTTTCTTTAAAACCTTTAAGGGTTAGCTAGGTTTTAGGTTTTATTAAAACCTAAAAGGGTTAGGTTTTGGGTTTAAAAAAAACCTAAAAGGTTGGGTAGGTTTCTTATTATTTTTTTTTTTTGTGGGGGGGTTTGCGAAAAAATAAAATATCCCCCATTGCAACAAGCCCTATTGTAGGCAAGAAAAATATTTGGGGTCTCTGAAAACGACCGCGAAACTTGTCCATTATTCCCAAAAGTTTTTTCTAGTCTAATAAAAACCTTTAGTCGTTTCGTACCTCAGCTCAGAGTTGAACTTGATACTAGATTTACGAAACGACACCAGGTATGTACAAAAAAATATAAAAATCGGACGAAACTAACTACTTTCAATTTAATATACCTAATTTAAAAAGGTTTTTGATTAGGCAAAGGGTTTTTATTCATTTAAACTTCCTGTAAACCCCCAGAGTGCTCTAGGACCACTTGGCCCGGCCGTACCCCTGGCCGCGGCGGTTTCGGGCTGACGCCCCTTATAGTGGGGCGAGAACTGCGCGTTCGCTCTTTAGGGCAAACAACACACTCGGGGGGTAACACCGCATCTTAGCCCTCTCGCTTTACCACATTTTCACCATACCTTCACTACACACCGTAGGCCTCGCAAAAACCCCCTGTACTACACACCGTAGGCCCCCGCAAAAACCCTTCACTAATACCTGTACGACCCGCAAGACACCCGTCACTACACACCTGTACGGCCTCGCAACACAACCCGTCACCACACCGTACGGCCTCGTAAAACACCCGTACGGCCTCCAAGACACCCGTCAAAACCAAACCTGTACGGCCTCGCAACACACCGTCAACACACCTGTCACCCCGCAAAACACCTTTTACTATAACCTGTACGGCCCCGCAAAACACCCGTTGTCTGGTATCCCGTAAAAAAAAGACTGGGAAAGGGTTTGCGATGCACTAGGTTGGAAGTTTAGCAGTAGTATAGGGTTAATAGTAGTTGTATGTGGAATAGAGTAGTAGGGGGTATTTGTAGTAGTAGGTGGGAATATGGCATCACATGCCAGCAGCCAACACCCCGCCATGCCGGGCGGCCCTGTATTGTTTTGGATTGGGAAAAATGGCGGTGGTGGGTGGTGGCTGACTTTAGTATTCGGCCCAGCTAGCCCAATCCGCGATCCTGTTATTTAGATCAGTGGTCCCTTTACCATTCCCCTTTGCCGGGGCTGATCTCTTTTGTACTTTTCATCCCATTATTGGAAAAATAAAGACATTTCAGTGACTTTTTGGGTTTCTTTTTACTTGTTATTGGCGAAATTAACCTTTTTGGGGGTAATAAAAAAAGTGGTTTTTAAAAACTCATGGGGACAAGGGCGGGCTGGGTGAGCGGGCACATGGGTCTGGCAGGGGCGTGGCAAAGCGGGACGGAGCGGGGGGGGGGCGGGGAAAAAAGTGTTTTTCGTACTTTGTATTAATTCAGTCACGACTCACTTTCCTGGTTTTTTAGACACTATAATATATTTCCAACCCGTTTCACTGATTTTTTTTAAGGGATACATTTTTGTTAGCACAGACGTGGCATAGACTCCTTCCCGCATACCAACCCTTCCGTGACGGGCTACATGAAGGGAAAAAGGGACGGGAAACATTAACGTTACCCTGGGTCCCATGACGCAGAGAAAATCTTCGTTGGTTCCTCAGGGGAAAGGGAAAATTTAAAGGGACATTTACAATCGGCCCCTTTGGGTGAGAAGGAAATTCTAAGGAAACGCAAAAAATTTAAGGAAATCCTAAGGAAATAAACAAAAATTCAGACATTTCTAGAGATATGTAGATTAGATTAAATAGAAGGGGAGATGATAATATTAACAATTTTATTTGCCTTTTACAAAAAAAAAATGACCAAAGAAAAAAATTCCGTCCAAATTTTCTTATCTATTCATATCTATAGCATTTACCACAGAAGAATATTGCGAAGGGCAGGAGGGATCGAGGTGGAGCAAAGTCCTTCCAATCATTCCCCCACCTTTTTGTGACCAGTTTTTTCCTATTGCCTTTCTAAATCTACCCCTTCTAGTTTGAATCCATTCTTATGTTTACCCGGGTTAATAGCCGAAAGAACTTTCCAAACTTCCCTTTTTTTAAATCCCTTACCTTTAAAAAATTTCTACAATCCCCCTTTACTCGATCTCGTCTCTCTCCGAGTTTTTGCTTTTAAAAAAACCAACATTAATCCTTTTAGTATTTCCTTTTTGGGTATTAAAGTTTTCCACACCAACTCAGACACCCCCTCGCCCCCTACCCCCTACTCCCCCCCCCCGGGGACACCCCCCTCGACCCCTACCCCCCACTCCCTCCCCCCGGGGTGAAAACCCCCCCCTCGACCCCCTCCCCCGGCCCTACCCCCTCCCACATGGTGACCCCCCCCCCTCGTCCCTCCCCCCCTACTCCCTCACCACTGGGTGACACCCCCACCCCCCCTTTAACCACTCCCCTCGCCAACACAACCCCTTCTACACCCCCAACCCCGCTCTCCCCCTTTTCCCCACCCAACCAACCCCCCCTTCTTTTTACAACCCCCCTCCCCCTTTTCCCCCCCCTTCCCAATACAAACCCCCCCCCCGTTTCTCCCATCTTCATTCAGTCCCCCTTCTTTCTCATCACCATGGCAAACCCCCCCCGTGTGGGCATGTTGCTAGCTCTTGACGCTATCGGATCTTCATGGCACCGTCAGGCATGTTGGTTACGTAGCTCTATCGTGCGACAAAATGACCTTTTGTTTTTCCATTCGTGACGTAGTCTTACAGCTGCCCTAATCCATCTGACCATCTTACGACCGTCATGATACATATACAGGCAGGGACTGTTTGGGCTTCGTGGTCTGCTTTTACGTGGTAAAATTTCACGTAGCGTCAATAATAAAATTTGGTGGCACTATCGTGATTTCATTATGGAAGTGTAAAGGGGAGCTTAAAGAAAGATACAGGGGTCAGCAATCTGAGGTGTAAACCTCCCCCCACACACACACACACACACCACACGGGGTGTGCCCCGGTTTTTTCGGTTTTTAGAAAAAAAGGTATTTTAGCCCCGGTTTTACCGGTTTTTTTTTTTCGGTATCCCGGGTGTGGGTATTGGTGGTGCATGGGTATACCGGTATCGGTTATTTTTTTGGTCGGTATTGGTTTTGGGTATTGTGTTTTTTTCTCGCAACAGACGGACTGCCGAGACAGTATGGTAGCACGCGGTGAGTAGTCTTTGGCTCAGACCCTCAGAATCTGAGGTCGTGTTTTATTGGCCCATTACAGCTCACGACAACCACTCTACCAAACCCCCCTCCCCCCCCTCTCCCTGAGGGGGGAGTCCCCCCCCATGACCTCACAAAAACGGATCATTTCATACAACAGGCGTCACTAAAAATTTACCAGATATAATTTTTATATTGTTATTAATTATTATTTTTATATTATTATTAATTTTATTATTATTATTATTTGTCTTTGTCTACTACTATTACGGGTTATAATGGTCATCTTTTCATTATTGTTTTTGTTTTATGATCCAAATTAATTATTATGTTATTTTTAATAAATTATTTTAAAGAATAGTGTTTGTGTGACTGACTGTTGTATTATCTTACTAGTTGTATTTTTTTTTCAGGGCCAGAGAAAGTCGTGTGGCCCGTCTCCATATCAAAAATTTTACATTTATCCTTAGTGCTTTGTGTTGGGGGGGAAACCACCCCCGGAGAGCAGGTCACAAACCCCCCGGTCCCCCCGGTACCCCCTTCATGTGGGTGGACAGGGGCCGGGTTTTTTAAAGGAAAAAACCCCTCTGTTTTTTGTCCTCCCGGGGTCGAACCCGGGTTTTGAACGAGCGTTTCCCCTTTCACCACGGGTACCCCTGTGTGTGATTATGGTGTGGTGGTGTATGTGATGGTTTGTGTGTGTGGGTGTGTGTGTGTTGTGTGGTGGGGGTGTGTGTGTGTGTGTGTGTGTGTGTTCACACCCAGATAAAATGACCCTCGTATTTTACCATCTATTTTTAAAAGGGAAACCCCGTTTCCGTGTTTCTGTCTACAGCTCTACCCTTTGAAATAATAACAATAAAAATAATTAAAAAAAAAGGGGAAAATTTTTATAATAATAAAACAAAAATAATAATAATAAAAATAATTAAAAAATAATAAAATAAAATTTCAATGGTATTAATGGGAAAAAAAAAAAAATAAAAAAAAAAAAATAAAAAT
>JACEEZ010004397.1:0-16922 GCA_016584305.1 Chionoecetes opilio | reverse complement strand
GCCCCGGGACCCGATCAAGACAAAAGTACTTCTTAGTGCCTGGATTTGATTTTCAACTAAGGTGTCTTGATTTGTGGAGAGAGAGACAGAGGACAGGACAAATCACAATTAAGCCTTTGTTAAAGCTGCATAATTTTCAAATTATATTGGAGTACAAGCGACATGAACAACTTTCTTGACTTAAAATTTGCCATGAACGAAATAATAAGCAAACATTTGATGATAGAAAACTTGTTAATTAAAGCATAATCGAATACAGCATGATGCATTTCATCTATTTGAATATAGTGCATCGTACGTGACAAATCAATAACAGTAGTTCTTTTAGCATAGCGAATGAAGGTTGTGGAAGAGTTTCATGTGTTCCTAAACGAGTGATTCATCACAGGTTCACTATAGGGGTTAGGAATCAGCTGAAGGCATTCAGGCGGGTGGCGTGGGTCATGGGCAGGGAGGTCGTGTACCAGTCATAGTCCAGTATACCAATGGCGCTCCAATTTTTAGCAGCAATTGGCTTTCTATAACGACGATCAGAGTTCCCACCCTTGCAAGTGTTGTTATATATGACTACGACCGTGAGGGGTTCAGGGCATATTCCCCAATGAAGTGTGGCCTACATTCATGCATGAAATTTGTACCTAGAGTAAAGAATAATTGTTGTTGAAAGGATATATTATTTTTTAAGTGAACCATTTCTTCCAAACCCCATCCTTTTTATCATTCCCCCGTAGTCTCTCTAAGTACATAGAGTTCTCTATTTGATACTTAACTAAGTCGGAATACTGATCTAGTTTTGATTTAAACTAAGTCTGAATAAGATTCTTTTATACTAACAATCGTGAATATGATCTTTTTGTACTCTAACTCAAGTGAATACGATTACGTGAATCCTCGTGATTACTAAGTGTGAATTAATTCTTGATATCTGATTACGTGAATTAATTCCTGAATTACTGATTACGGCATTGTAAATAAAAGCGTGATTACAGTTAATTATCAACTTAACAACAGCAGCCACTATTAAGACAGCGAAGGTGAAACGCAACACCGCTCCTTAGAAAATTTGAATAACTAAATTCTTTCCGGAAATTAACTCAATATCTCCATTGAATTTTCATTTATAGTACCCGAAACTCTATGGATAACTTCGACGTGAAAATGGCCTTGACTTTATTTATTCCTGCCGTACATGGTATATTTCAAGGTAAGTTTTGTTCCGGAAGTCAAAATTTTAAGTCTCTGGAACAAAACCACTAACGCAAGAGAAGTTAATTAAAAAAAAACTAAAAGAATTTTATTAATTTAAACTTTTTGCAGGGGCAATAACGAAACATATTGACCAGGAAGGAGCACTGGCAAGAAAACAGCACCCGTCGGTGCAGGAGTCTGTTTTCCCACACGCGATTCTCTGCCGGGGTCTGTCGGAGCTGTGTAGCCCCGCCACCTGATGGTCACCGGGTGTTAGGGGCGGCTAGCTGCTGCCTTGCGACCCTGTGGGGAAAATAGGAGTCTGAAAATGCATGAATGTGTCATGTGAAGGATATATCTTTATAAAAAAAATAAATCCTTACTCGCAGAAAAATTGTGTGATTATTTCAAAGTGGTAATATTATCAAGTGAAAACCCTCATCACCAAACACAAATAATATAAATTGCTAGAAAGAACTACGATGCATTGAATTAAAACTTTGGGTATTGTATGTATATTAAGCCTCTTTTTCTTACTATAGGTTTTCTTATTTATCTAGGTGGAAGTAGTGCACTGATTACCATGATCACACATTTTGTTAAGTTTCAAAAAAACTGATCATGCATGTTTATCCTTAGTAAAAATTGAAATCTATGAGTAGTTGCCTTTTTTGTTCCTCAAACCCACGCCTCAATTTGTCGTTCAGGGGTGTGGAGTTCGAAAAAAACAAGTAAGTACAAATTCCACCTATCCAAGAGGGATGTAAATGTTGATGAAAGGTTAACAGGTGTGATCATTGAACAATATTTGTGATGATGGCAATACAGATTCACCAAGATAGTAAAACTAGAGACAAGTGTCTCTAGCTTCCTCGGTCGGAAGGCCGAAGTCCACCCACATGTTTTCATCAACCCTACCTTCGACGGCGAAGTGCTTCGGCGGACCTCTGTAAGCATGGCAGCACATAACATGAGGTGTGTTGTGAGTGAGCCATGTTTAGAAAGTCTGTAAGGATTGCTGTTGTGGCAAAAACAGCTCTGTCTGGGGACTTTTTTTTCAGTTTTCCCAGGACAAAAAACGGCTTTTGTTGCACCGCCAGGCTGATATTTAGAGCAATTCTGTGCTGACGTGTCAAAAAATGTTTCATGATGCTGTCTCGGGAGGCTCGTGTTGGCCCAGGTGCTCCGCTGGCTCTGACTGCATATTTCAAAATTTCAAACTTAAGTTGTCTCTGCGTGTGTCTTGTCGAAAGATATATATCCATCTCGTCCTTCTCGGGTCCCCTCACGGTGGCTGCACAGAGTTATGAATAACACATGACGGGATGCTGAAAAGATGATATCTCGTCATTGGGGTCTAGGACGGTTTGTGTGTGTGTGATATTTTCGTGCAGGAGTTTGAGCCACCATGGCATAACTTTCTTGGTCTACCTCTGTAGCTTCCAGGGCACATCTCAAAGATCCCCTTCTTCATCAGTATCTTCATTGGTAAAATTTGAGGGACCTAGAAGGGAGGCAACGGTTGCAGGGTGATGGCTGCCCTGGGTGTGGGTGGAGTTGGCAGGGTGATGGCTGGTATTGGCGTGAGTGGAGGTGGCAGGATGATGGCTGTAAGCGAGGTTGTGACACAGATAACTTCGTGACGATATCCAATCTACTCCTCTCTCAGAGTTTTGCCATTCATCTGTGTATTAGCGTTGAGGCACATGCGGCGGGACGGGGGTGGAACGCAGTCGCCATAAGGATTTTTGTAAGACCAGAGACTGACGGGACCTGGTTGAAGGATACAAACAAGTAGAGGAAAACCGATAGAAGGCACGGGTGGGAAGTAAATGCAAGGGAACACACAGGGGTAGGTATGGTTCAAGACTCAGGTAATATGAAAAGGAGAGAGCAGGTAAGGACGATTGTAGTTAAGGTAGATGGCGACCAGTGGGGTGACAGGACGGTTGTGTGAGATGCTGGACACTGGTTTCAAAGGCTTCGCAGTACCATTTCAGGTGTCAGGGCGGGGAGCAAAGAGTTAACATCTTATATTAGTTCTCCTTAATAAGTGTTAAAATTGAGTTTGTTTCTTCAGCCATCAATACCTGTCATCACACACACACACACACCACACACACACACACAGATTAAAAGAACATAAGAAAATAAGGTAGTTACAAGAGGCCGCGAGGCCTACACGTGGTATTTTCCTGTCACCTAACACTACCTACATCCCCCTTTCCATCCCATCCATGAACCTGTCCAGCCCCTCTTTAAAGCTCCCCAATGACTCCGCACTAACTACCTGTCTCTGAATCCATTCCACTCATTCACCACCCTATTGTGAACCAGTTTTCTCTATTTCCTTCCTAAATCTACCCCCTTTTCCAGCTTGAATCATATTTTTGTTCTACCTGGTTAAAAGCCGTAAGAACTGTTCCTACCTTTCCTTTATTAAATCCCTTATCCACTTAAAAAACTTCTATCAGATCGCCCCTTACTCTGCGTCTCTCGAGTGAGTGTTAACTTTAATAACTTCAATCCTTCTATAACTAAAGTTACGCATCCCTTCCCATCATTTTGGCCCATCCTTCTTTTTGTACTGATTCTAACAAGGCTATATCCATCCTGTAATATGGAGACCAAAAAGAACTGTATAGTCTAGGTGAGGTCTGACTAGAGCCAGATAAGGCTTTAGAATAACGTCCGCACTTCTACTTTTAACATTTTCTGGTAATGAATCCTAACACTCTATTAGCTCTATTTCTAGCTTCAATACATTTTTTTCTAGGTCGGAGGTCTGGGTCCCCCTCACCCCAAGATCTTTTTCACCTTCTGAACTTTTCAGCGATACATTGCGTATGGTGTATCTATTACCAGGGTTATTTCTACCCACATTCATAACGCTGGCACTTATCAATATTAAATTCCATCTGCATCTGACCTGCTCCACTCTTTAAAAGTTTATCTAAGTCTTCCCTGCAATATGTTTACATCAGACTGTGATCCAAAAATCTTACCTACCTTAGCATCATCAGCAAACTTGCCGATATATCCTTTATCCCTGGGTTAATCCCACTATCCAAGTCGTTGATGTAAATCAAAATAGTAATGGACCCAAAAAACAGCCCCTTGTGGAAAACTCCACTCGTTACCTGCCCATTCAATTTTAAAACCCATTAATTGTAACCTTTGTTGCCTATTACTTAGCCAAGCTCTGATCCAACGAAGCACCTTCCCATCTATTCCATGGACTTAACCTTATTTAAGAGTATCTCGTATGGTACTTTGTCAAATGCCTTACTAAAGTCCAGATATATTATTTTCATGATCCTTTTCAGTATCTGCCCTCACATAAACTTTCCCATAAGAACTCAATAAATTTGGTGAGACATGACCTTCCTTGGTGAATCCATGTTGTGAATCATTGATCAAACTATGTTTATCTAAGTGCTCTCTAATGTTTTTTGCAATAATAGATTCCAATAATTTACATACCACTGACGTTAGACTTACGGGTCGATAATTTGACTTTAGTCCTCTGTCTCCCCTCTTAAATATGGGAACAATATTTCCTTTCCTTTACAGAATGGCACATCGCCTATCTCAACCGATTTCCTAAAAATGTGCACTAACGACTTTACTAACAAACCCCCTTGCATTCTTTAATACCCTGGGATCACTTCATCTGGTCCTGGCGATTTTAAAATTCTTCCTTTTATCTATACCCTCTTCCACCATTTCCCTAGTTATCACAAAATCTTGAGTTTCTCCTCGTCGCCCTTCCTTGAACATCTGTTCACTTTCTGGTATTTTCTGTGTATCCTCCTCAGTAAAAACACTTAAGAAATAAACATTTAGACTTTAAACATATCTTCGTCCGTATTTATGACCTCACCCTGTCCTGACCTTAACACTCCACTAATTGCCTTGTCTTGGTTTTATATACCTAATAGAACCCTTAGGGTCACTTTTCGCCTGTCCTGCTACTTAATCTCTAATTGTTCCTAGCTACTCGAGTTAATTTTTCACTGTCCTCCCATCACGTTATATGTACTGTTCTTTGCTTTCCTGTCCTGCCTGGGAAACTTAAATACAGTTTCCCTTTTTACTCCAATGTTGTGTTTTAAACTAGTGGTCATCCATTTTGGGTCACTCTTTCTTGACCCCTTTTTCCCTAAAAGGAATATTATTTTTCTGTCCGTCAATTAAATTCCTTAGAAATAAGGTAATCCCCCCCCGCTCCGACCTCACTTCAGCTGTAACCGCGCTGGCCTTGAAACATTCCTTTACCTACTCTCGCTAATCTCCACCAGGTGTCTTCCTAATCCTTCATTTAAATTTGGGCCCTTTTGAGCTGTCACCCCCCTGTCCTTGACCACTTACCGTGGGAAAATTCTTCCCGCCCATCCCCCACCTCTTATTAATCAACTCCAGGTGTCTTTTTATCCCGCATAATTGGCCTTTTTGAAATTAGGTATTTTTGCTTATTGACACTTAATTTTCCAACTTCCTATTTTAATTTTAATCTGATTTCATAATGGTCGCTATTATCTAACTTTCCACCGACCTCCACATCTGAACTGAATCTTCTTGTTTTCAGTAATAAATCTAGAAATAATCTCCTCTAGTAGGCTCCTTGATTGCTGGCTTAGGAAGCTATCCTGGATTATATTTAACAATTTATCTGCGTCGCTGTCTCCTATAATTAAATCCCAGTCTATATTTTCTAAGATTAAAAAACTCCCACCACGCATAGTCGATTATATCTGCAGGCCTTGTTTATTTCTTCCCATATAGGAGCTGAATCCTCTTTACATAAGTTTGGAAGGGCCCATACACTTTCACCCAAAACCATTTTCTCAGTTCCCTCCGTAAACCCCTACCCATATAGACTCTATGCTATCCGCTGTTTTATAATATTATTAACACAACACTGCAAATGCATCTCTCGCATAAAGCACAACTCCTCCACCTCGCCTGCCTACTCTGTCTTTGTGAAATAAACTTTTTACCCAGCTATCTCGACCTCCGGGTCAAATACCTTTCCTGACATATCCAACCATGTTTCTATTAATGCTATTTTATCAAAAATCCTCTACACTATTTATGCCTCTCAGGAAATCATCTTGTTTAAAATACTCCTACAGTTTGTATAGTAAACCTTCAAACAAAATCCTCTTCTTTTTGTCCATTTTCCTTCATCCTTTAAATAAACCCCCTCCTCTCTTCTTCTTACGAAAACACTTTAGTTCCTTGCCTTCTGAACTCCTCCTAGTGTCGCAAGTTTTCCCTTTTCCCCGACCCCATGTCTAATCCCGGTATTTACCCTCTGAGCTCCTAATCTCCACGTAATTCAATCCCTTGTTTGCTTCCCCGTGTCCATCCTCCTCACCTCCTCCTTCCATCTACAACTTTTCCTCTTTCCCGTTCTTTTCTTTTGATTTGATCCTCGAATATCATATGGCATTGAAACAAATCCCCTCCCTCTCCTCCTTCCTCTCTCTCTCTCCTCTCTCTCTCCTCTCTCTCTCTCTCTCTCTCTCTCTTTTCTTCTCTTTTCTCTCTCTCATTTTCTTCCTCCTTTCCCCCATTGTGTTATTTCCATCCTCCCCTTTTCCCCCGTCCCGTTATTTAACGTCTGTCGTGTTTGTTGCGAAAAATATAAATAAAATAAAGGGGTAAATCGGCAAGAAATATTGGAGGGAAGAAACGAAGGAGAAACAATATAAAAAAATACTGCTGAGGAAAATTAGATGAATGAATGGTTACATTCGAAATATATATATAACCCAGAAAACGTTCAGTATTTTTTGTGAGACTATTTGGGATTGTTTTTACGACGAATCCCGGGGAAATGGATGATTTTTTTTTTACAATTTGTATGATGGCAATACAGATTCCCCAAAGATAGTAATAGAGACAATGTCTCTAGCTTCCTGGTCAAAAAGGCCAAGTCCACCCACATGTTTTCATCAACCCTCCTTCGACGGCGAGGCTTCGGCGGCCTCTGTAAGCTGGCACACATAACATGAGGTGTGTTGTGGGGCCATTTTTAAAAAAGTTGTAAGGATTGCGTTTGGCAAAGAGTCTGCGGGGGGACTTTTTTTTAGTTTTCCCGGGGACAACACGGCTTGTGTTGCACCCCAGGCTGTATTTAAGCATTCGTGCTGACTGCAAAAATTTTTTCATGATGCTGTCTCGGGAGGTCGTGTTGGCCCGGTCCCGCTGGCTCTGACTGATTTTTTCAAAATTTCAAACTTAAAGTTGTCTCTCGTGTGTCTTGTCAAAGTTTTATATATCCATCTCCCCTTCTCGCCCCACTCACGGGGGCTGCACAGAGTTATGAAAAACACATGAGGGGGATGCTGAAATGATGATATCTCGTCTTGAGTCTGGGAGGGTTTGGGTGTGTGTGAATTTTCGTGCAGGATTAGAGCCACCATGGCTAACTTTCTTGGTTACCTCTGTAGCTTCCAGACACATCCAAAGACCCCCCTTTCTTCATCAGTATCTTCTTTGGAAATATTTGAGAACCTAGAAGGGGGGGAAAAAGGTTGCAGGGAGGCTGCCCTGGGTGTGGGTGGATTTGGGCAGGGTGAGGGGGTATTGGCGTGGGGAGGTGGCAGGTGATGGCTGTAAGCGGGGTTTGTGACACAGATAACTTCGTGACGATACCAAATCTACTCCTTTCCTCAGATTTTTGCCATTCATCTGTGTTTTAGCTTGAGGCACATGCGGCGGGACTGGTGGAAGGGTCGCCTAAGGATTTTTGAAAGACCAGAGACTGAAGACCTTTGGTTGAAGGATACAAAAAGTAAGGAAAACCGAAAAGCACGGGGGGAATTTAAATGCAAGGGGAAAACACACAGAGTAGGTTGGTTCAAGACTCATTTTAATATAAAAAGGAGAGAGCAGGTGGGGACGATTGTAGTTAAGGTAGGGCGACCGGGGGTGACAGGAGGGGTTGTGTGAGATGGGACATTTGGTTTAAAAGGCTTCGCAGTACCATTTCAGGTGTAGGGGGGGAGCAAAGAGTTAACTCTTTTTATTAGTTCCCAAATAAGTTTTAAAAAATTTTGAGTTTTTCCCCATCAATACCTGTCATCACACAAAAACCCACAAACCCCAACACCCCACACACAGTTTATAAGAACTAAGAAAATAAGGTTTTTACAAGAGGCCGCGGGGCCCACACGTGGATTCCGTCACCTAACACTCCCTACATCCCCCTTTCATCCCATCCATAAAACCTGTCCCCCCCTCTTTAAAGCTCCCCAATGCTCCGCCTAACTACCTGTCTCTGAATCCATTCCACTCATTCACCCCCCTTTTTGTAAACCCCATTTTCTCTTTTTCCCTTCCAAAATTACCCCCTTTTCCACTTGAACCCATATTTTCTTTTTCTACCGGGTTAAAACCCGTAAAACTGTTCCTCCCTTTCCTTTTTTAAAACCCTTTTTATCCATTAAAAAAACTTTATCAATCGCCCCTTACTCTGCGTTCTCGAGGGAGTTTTAATTTAATAACTTCAATCCTTCTAACTAAAGTTACGCATCCCTTCCTCATTTTGGCCCACCTTCCTTTTACTGATTCTAACGGGTATATCCCCCTTTAAATATGGAGCCCAAAAAACGAACTGTATAGTCTAGGTGAGGTCTGCTAGACCAATAGGCTTTAGAAAAAACTCCGCACTTCTACTTTTAAACCCCTTCTGGAATGAATCCAACACTCTTTAGCTCTATTTCTACTTCAATACTTTTTTTCTGGGTGGAGGTCTGGGCCACCTCACCCCAAGATCTTTTTCACCTCAACTTTAGCGAACTTGCGTATGGTTATCTATTACCAGGTTTTATTTCTACCCAATTCATAACGTGGATTTTATAAATATTAAATTCCTCTCCCCATCTGCCCTGCTCACTCTTTAAAAGTTTATCAAATTTTCCCTGCAAATGTTTACATCAGACTGGATCCAAAAATCTTCCCTACCTTAGTCATCAGCAAACTTGCCGATTTCCTTTATCCCGGGTTAAATCCCATTTCCCAAAGTCTTTGAGAAAATAAAAAAATAGTAATGGCCCAAAAAAACAGACCTTGTGGAAAACTCCACTCTTTTTCCCGCCCATTAATTTTTAGAACTTTAAATTTGTAACCCCTTTTTTGCCTTTTACTTACCCAAAGCTTGATCCAACAAAAGCCCTTCCCATCTACCCATGGCTTAACCTTTTTAAGAGTATTGTATGGTACTTTGTAAAAATGCCTTATAAAGTCCGATTTTTATATCAGATCCTATCAGATCTCCCGTCACAAAAAATTTCCCCATAAGAATCAAAAAATTGGTGAGACATGACCTTCTTGGTGAATCCTTTTTGTGAATCTTGATCAAACTATGTTTATCTAAGTGCTCTCTAATGTTTTTTGAAAAAAAGATTCAATAATTTACATCCCATGCGTTAGACTTAGGGTCGATAATTTGACTTTAGTCCTCTGTCTCCCCTCAAAAATAGGGAACAAATTTTTTCCCTTTTCCTTTCACAAATGGCACATCGCCTATCTAAACCCGATTTCCAAAAAATTGCACTAACGATTTCACTAACAACCCCCTTGTTTTTTTTAAAATCCCCCGGGGATCATTTTCCTCTGGTCCTGGCGTTTTAAACTTTCTTTTTATCATACCCTCTTCCACCTTTTCCCCTAGTTACACATACTTGAGTTTCCCCTCGCTTCCCTTGAACATCTTTCATTTTCTGGTATTTTCTGTGTTCCTCCTCGAAAAAACACTTAAGAAAATATCATTTGATTTTTTAAACATATCTTGCCGTATTTATACCTCACCCTTTCCCTGATTTTAACACCCCACTAATTGCCTTTCTTGGTTTTATATACCAAAACCCCCTTGGGTCCTTTTCCCCGTCCTGCTTTTTTTAATCTCAAAATTGTTCCTAGCTACTCGGTTAATTTTTCACTTCCTCCCATCCGTTATATGTACTGTTCTTTGTTACCTTCCTCCCGGGAATTTTAAAATCAGTTTCCTTTTTACTCCAAGTTGTTTTTAAAAACTAGTGGTCTCCATTTTGGGTCCTTTTTCTTGCCCTTTTTCCCAAAAAAGGGAAATATTATTTTTCTGTCCTAAATTAAATTCCCTTTAGAAAAAAGGAAAATCCCCCCCCGCTCCGACCTCATTCAGCTGTAACCGCGCGGGGCCTTGAAACATTCCTTTACCTACTCTCCAAATTTCCCACCGGGGTTTCTTCCTAACCCTTTCATTATTGGCCTTTCGAGCTGTCACGCCCTTTTCTTGACCACTTACCGGGGGAAAAATTTCTTCCCCCCATCCACACCTCTTTTTAAATTTCAACTCCAGGTGTCTCTTAATCCTGCATAATTGGCCTTCTGAAATTAGGATTTTTTGCTTTTGACACTTATTTTCCCAACTTCCTATTTAATTTTTAAATTTCTGATTTCATAATGGTCGCTATTATCAATTTTCCACCGACCCCCAATCTAAACTGAATTTCTATGTTTTCAGTAATAAACTAGAATATTATCTCCTCTAGTAGGCTCCTTGATTGCGGGCCTTAGGAAGTATCTGGATTATATTTACATTCATTGCGCGCTGTCTCCTATAATTAACCCCAAAGTCTATATTTTTAAGATTAAAATCTCCCACCACGCATAGTCGTTATATCTCCCAGGCCTTGTTTATTTCTTCCCATATAGGAGCTGAATCCTCTTTACATAGTTTGGAAGCCTTTACACTTACACCCAAAACCATTTTCTCAGTTCCCCGTACCTCACCATATTAACTCATGCTATCCGCTGTTTTATAATATTTTTAAACCCAAAACCCTGCAATGCATCTCTCGCATTAAAGACAACTCCTCCCCCTCGCCTGCCTACTTCTGTTTTTTTGTGAAATAAGCTTATACCAGCTATCTCGCCTCCGGGTCAAATACTTTCCCCCGGGGACATATCCAACCTGTTCTATTAATGCTATTTATATCAAAACCTCCCCCTATATGCCTCTCAGGAAATCATCTTGTTTAAAATACCCCCTCAGTTGTATAGTAAACCTTCAAGCAACTCCTCTTCTTTTGTCCTTTTTCCTTCACCTTAACTAAACCCATCCTCTCGTCTCTTTTACGAAAACCCCTTAGTTCCTTGCCTTCTGAACTCCTCCTAGTGTCGAAATTTTCCCTTTACCCACCCCATGTCAAACCCCCGTATTTACCCTCTGAGTTTCCAAATCTCCACGTAATTCATTCCCTTGTTTGCTCCGCGTGTCCATCCTCCTAAACCCCCCTCCTCCATTACAATTTTTTTCCTCTTCCTGTTCTTTTTTTTAAATTTGATCCTCGAATATCATATGGCCATTGATCAAATCTCTCCTCTCTCCTTCCTCTCTCTCTCTCTCTCTCTCTCTCTCTCTCTCTCTCTCTCTCTCCTCTTCTTTTCCTCTCTCTCTCTCTCATTTTTCTCCCCCTTTCCTCCATTGTGTTTTTTCCCATCCTCCTTTCCTCCTCCTGTTTTTAAACGTCTGTGTGTTTGTTGCGAAAATATAATAAATGGGAGTAAATCGGCAGAAATTATGGGGGAAGAAACGAAGGAGAAACAATATAAAAAATACGCTGAGGAAAGTAGATGATGAATGGTACATTCGAAATATATATATAACCCAGAAAACGTTTTCAGTATTTCTTGTGAGACTATTTGGTATTGTTTTTATCGAACGAACCCTGGGAAATGGATGACGGGTTCTGGCTCTCTTTTTCCATAAACCCTTTCATCCCGCCTGACAACGGAAGTAAGAAGGAAACAAAGGATGAAACTACAAGATAATCACAAAGCGCTTTTCTTGTTTATTTGTTTGTATTTAGGTACTGAAAACCTGTGAGGATGTGAGTAAAAATGTAGTATATTTCTTTTCTTAATGATTCGTCAAAATTTTGGGAAATTTTCTTCTTGAGAAGATCTTTTTATACTTTTCAGCGTCGCAATACGTGCCAAATATTTACATCACACACACCCACACACACACACACAACACACACACACAACACAACACACAGTCACACACAACACACACAACACACCACACACACACCACACACACACCACATCCGGTTTACAGGAGTAAAAAGATAGATGCTTGCTACTATTAGCACTTGCCATAATTTCAAGGTCAACAACTCCTCGATTTAAAAATCCCGTACCCTCCTCTGCTAGGTAACAGGGCCTTTATTTTGAAAAAGAGACAAATCAATATTTGTCTCCACCCAACCGAACATTCAATCCCCCGTCTTTAAGTAACAAGTATGCGGTTTTGTCAAGTCAGTGTTGCCTGGATCGTCGTCACGACACTTCCGAAGATGTTTGTTCATGAATGAGTCAAAATTAAAGATGTAGTTCCGGATCATGCATTCTTGATCCTTGCCACGTGCCAGTCACCTGTCGGGCAAGGTGGGCGCAAACACGGCAGGGAATACTTGGAGCGTTTATTTATAGCCAACCCCCCCATCCCTGCCTGCCTGCCTCCCTGCCTCCCCTGCCCCCTGCCACCCTTCAACCACCTGTTGTTATTCACCCTCACAGCACACGTCCCATTGAGTTCCCAGCAACTAAATGGATCGGTTGTATTCAGCACCCCACTTTAGGCTAAAAAGGAAAACAAAACAATAGAAAAGAAATGATATTGCTTGTAAATATAATAATACTTCTTCAGTGACTTGAAATTCTAATCAATGTTTTTACTTTTAACCACCCGTAACGTAAGGCTTGGCGGAGGCTAGTGATGAGGTAGGGAGTGAGGGAGGGACAAGGAGGGGAGGATCAGGGGAGGGAGGGAGGGAAGGGCGGAGAGGAAAAGCTATAGAGGGTAGGGGGGGGGATTTAGGGAGGGGGATTTAAGGTTGGGGGTAAGGAGGGAGGGGATACGGGAGGGCAGAGGGGGAAGTGTCGAAAGGGGGGGGGAGGGAGGGAGAAAAGGGGAGAGAGAGAAGAGAGAAGAAACTAAGAAGATTTAAGAAAAGATTAAGGATAGAGAGTTATAAATAAGAGAGGCGAGAAGAGAAAGGAGGAAGAAGAGAGAGGGGAGGAAGAATGAGAGAGAACCCCTGAGAAAGGGAAGATAGATGGGGAGATGAGAAGGAAGAAAGGCAGGTTCGGAAGTTCTTCACTACTTTTACCCGGCCGGCAAACTTTCAACAGTCAATACAATCATATTAAGTACAGTAAATTACAGTATCAAAAAACGAACTAGTAAGTGTAAATAACAGTGCTGTTTTAATGTTTGTGATGGTGAGGGAAGGGGTGGAGGGGTGAGACAGTGAGGTGAAACGGCTGACGTTGGGGTGCCAGTGTGGCGGGGATGTATGGCAGCAAAAATTAGGCTAATTTGGGGGTTTTTTACGGTTGTGTTTGTTTGGAACCCGGGTGTTATCGTTTTCGTG
The DNA here is from genome assembly GCA_016584305.1 of Chionoecetes opilio. Classification (NCBI taxonomy): domain Eukaryota; kingdom Metazoa; phylum Arthropoda; class Malacostraca; order Decapoda; family Majidae; genus Chionoecetes; species Chionoecetes opilio. The sequence continues at coordinate 3,300 of JACEEZ010004397.1, read as the reverse complement.
CTGCTTTTGTTCCTTCCCATAAGTTTAAAGAGTAACAAATACAATTAAAAGGGGAAGGTAACCTGGTAACGGGAAATACTTAAAAATTGTCTAGTTTGGTTAATTTAATGTCTTGAGACGTGTGTGGGGAACGGGAAGCTTGGAGACTTTAGCAGGTTTGTACTCGGATTTCTTTGGTGGGGGGACGAATTAGGCGAAATTGGGATTTTTGTTTTTCTCTTTTTTGTTTTTGCCACCTTTTTTTCCTTCTTTTCGATTTCTTGTTTCCATTCCCATAATGTTTATTATCGGAAGGCCCTTTTGCCAAAAAGAGGTGTAGATGCTAGTTTCGTCGCGGAAAAACTTACTTAATTTACACCGACCGAAAGTTGGGTAATAAAACCCCGTGCATTATGTTTTTACCGGGAATGCCTTATTCCCCACTCTTCCCCTTTAAATTTCTCTCCTCCTCCTTCTCCCACACCCTTTCCTGCCCCCATACTTCCTTCCTTTTTCCCGCGCTGTTTTTAAAAAAAAAAATTTTGTATTATTTTTTTCCTCCTTCCCTCCGTTTTTTTAGACCCTTTACCCCGGCAGTGGTTTCAATGTGGCGGTGGCCGTGCGAATAGAGGTGTGGGAGTGGTTGTGGTGTTTGGGGGCGGGGGTGGGGTGGGTGTGTGGGCTGTGGTAGTGGAGGTGAGTGGTGGTAAGTGGGCGGGGTGGGTGGTTTCAGAGTTTGTTGAGAGGGTTGTTTCGATCATTAGGCGCACAAGGGGGTACCTCAAATAGAAATTCTGAGAAATTAGAAGAACGTAACCTCGAAAAAAGATAAACCTTGCTTTGGTGTGTGTGGTGTGTGTGTGTGAGTGTGTTGTGGTCTGTGTGTATGAGTGTGTTAGCGCAAAGATGTAATGGCCAGGGTTTCGGTAAGGGTGCCATAAGAGGGGCAGTGAGGGCGTGATGAGGCAGTAGATACAGGAGTGTGTATCACTGCCGGGGGAGGTGTTTGCGAGAGGCACAGGTAGATTGGGAACCGTGAATGTGTAGGAGAGGATAGATGGTGTTTATAAAGGGGTTCACAGTGACTTAGTCAGGGGGAGGAGAGGCGTGATGGATCAGCAGCTTGTTAAGGGAGCGTGGGGGGCAAATGCATGAAGGGCGACTGAATAATATTTCCTTTGAAGGTAGGAAGAAAAGAGGATAGTTAGAAAAACAAAGCAGTTAGTTCAGATAAGCTCACAAACACCTCGCTACTGTATTTCAAACGATGGCATTCCCGGCGTGTACACTGTATGCCTCAATCTAAATCGTGCAGACGCCGCTCCGGAGAGAATGAAATCGTTTGGGGTTGAGCGGGAACAGGACGGGTGCTGGGGATTGTCCTCATAGCAAATTTCAACAACAATGTATGTAGGTTTATCTTTGATACCTAGTCTACATCTCCTAGACAGCCAGATACCTTGTTATAGTTCAGCAGATACCCTCGTTGAGTCGTTATAGACCAAAGGCAAAGGGCATCCTGGTATTATTTTTCCTGTGTATTCCTGTGTATGATATTTATATCCTATCCTGTATACAGGATAGGATATAGATATTTTTTACACAGAATATCATATTCCGTGTAATAAATATTTATATTTATCCATCTATCTACTTATAAAGCTGAATGTATGTCTTTTCCAGTTGTGTCATGGCCATTTAAGTTCACATATACAGACAGGTTACCACATAATGAGTCTAACAATGCATACAAAACGGTCTGCAGTTCCTTACAGGTTTTTTTCTTCCGGTAGGGAGGCCTACACGGTATTAAAGTACTTACAAAATATCCCACAAGGTCGAGTCGCCTTTATGGAAAAAAAAGTCAATAGAGTCGACAATAATAATTGCTTCACTCTTTGTCAACTGTGCACCCATACGTGTACTGCTCGTGCCTCGTGTCCTTGTTTCCCTTCCTCGTCACCTCTACACGCCTGAACGCCCCAGTATCTGTTTTTGCAACTATTGTGTGCGTTTCATTAAACTTTTTGAAGGCACGCACACTCCTCAATGTCCTCCTCGTGCCCCCCCCAGCCTGCCTGTGTCTGTCACTGTGACTGTGTTCGGCGATCCATCCGTCACTGTTATGTCGCGGCAGCCATCGCCTTTTCCTGCTACTTTGTGCCTCCTTATTTGCAGCTATCTCATCTTAATGTCTTTGAAGCTCCCCTGCTTGACTCCGCCCTCTGTTCTTGTATTGTCCCTCGCGTCCTCGATCCCTTCTTCCCTTCCTGTTTCCCTTCCTTTTTTTTTTTATTTATTCTATCGAGCCTCCAGCAAGGGAGGTCCACGGGCTAGCTTGAGCCCGTCAGAGAGAAGCTTAAGAGAAAAGAGTGTTCGTGCTGCTGGCGTGCGGCACGAGGACTGGCTTGTCCATCCTGACGAGGAGTGCGGGGGACTCAAACAGGATTCACTCTCCGTGTGAGGGGGGCGCAGCAGGCTGCTACGCGTCGGGGATGAGGGGGAAGAGTGGGGCATAGCTGCCCTTCCCTTCCTGTTTTCCTGTTTCCCTGCGCCCTTCTCGTTCCCACTCAGTGCTTCCCTTCCCTCACTCCTTACAACTTTGTAGCAATTCCGGTTCATGGTTTGCATTTTCATGTGTATCTGCAATAAATTCATGTTAGTTTCAGTGATTGGATCTGCAGGCTCCCTCCTCGCCGCACCGGACGACTCTCATCATGTTCAAAACACTTGTATTCAGAGAGAAACACAATCTTGTGACATTTGATCATTCTACAAGGTTAATTATTTCTCCTTTAATACACACCGGCCTCTTTCACCCTTTGAGCGTCGCGTATTCATCAATAATTAGCTTCCTGGTCTGAAATTGTAGCGTTGTAGGTTTCCATTTACTGATCTGTATCGCTCTGTTTGTACTCTGATCGTTGCGTCAACTTCCTGAGACTCAGGCGGATTAAGTTTTGATTACATACCGAGCCGCCATATTAGAATTATACTTTTTTTTTCATACATCTGGAAATGACGCTTCTTTTGGAAAAATTGTTGGGAAAATGAAACCCCAAATTGAGCTTTATGAATACAAGTACATTATTATATATATATATTATATATTATATATCATTTTTAAATATATATATATTAAAAGATTTTTTTATAATATATATCTCCCTTGCTCAAGAGAGAAAGGGAAAACATTTGAGTAAATCCTTTAGAGCGAGATAAATTATATATGTATTATATATAAATATATATATATATATAATTTTTTTTTTTTTAGTTTAAAATTATCCAAATTTCATTATCCCTTGAAGGATAAATTAA
>JACEEZ010004396.1:0-20151 GCA_016584305.1 Chionoecetes opilio | reverse complement strand
AAAACAAAAAAAAATGGCGATTTGGGTGGATGGTTGGCGCGCAGGGGTGGTACTCCGCCTGCTGTCTGTCTTAAAGCCAGAATAATGGAGGAAAGACATCCCAAACCCACTAATTATTTAAGTATGCTTAACAAAAAACGGGGCACGGAAAAGTAGCTCAGACGGCTTCCGTAATAGAATCGGGTGAGGAAATATGAAAAATAGGGGTTTTTCGGTAAACACAAAATCGGGACGGGGATAAGAGAATTTTAGATATCAGATCTAAAATCCGCATCAGCAAGTTAGTAGGAATCAGTGGTTCACGTGTCTGTAACAAAAAAAAAAAAGTTGAAATTTGTTGCCTAGTGAATTTTATTTGTGAAAATCACATTTTCATTAATAAATCTATCTTAAACTTGTAATGCACAACATTCGACTTTTGTCAGCGTGACGGGGGTCACGTAGGCAAGGCACGGGTGGTTACCTCTAGTCAGCGTGTAACCACCTAGTTCTCCCCCCCAAAGTCTTGTTTGAGACGCTCGTTACCACCTCCCCCACGCCGCCTCCTCTCCCCTACCCTATCCGAGGTGATGTCTAGGGTTAGTTTTGCTCACTTCAGCAAAAAAGGCTTTTTCGACTTCCACTGGGCACCGACCCCCCTCCTCCTCTCTCCTCGAGATGGCTAGAGAAGCACTACCAAGGGTTTTGAGTATTGTGTTATTTTTCACGGGTGGTGATTGCTTTGCTTCATTTCCTCCAGTTGGTTTTTCCCCTTATATTTTGTGTATTTGTATATGTCAAAAGTCTGTGTTTTGGGTATTATGTTAAAGTTTTTGGGTTATGGATTGTTCTAGATATTACTAATGTGGCTCCTTTTGTTATTGTGTTATATGTAAATTAAAGTAATTTGTAAGATTCCCTTTGCCCTTTGCTATATTCCCTCACCTCGAACCTGGGAAAATTTCCCTTCAAAAGCTATACGACCCATCTGTTTTTGTAAAGTGTCAGCTTGCCACCACTTTGGGGCAACTTTGCATCTGTGGTTTTTTGGGGACATTTTATGGTGGCCGTGACCAGGATAAGTGTTTCGTGAAAGGTCCAATTACTTACACCCCCCCTTAATTTGCACTACTTACCTTTTACAGCCAGTGTTTTGTTTTTGAGTGATAAAATTTTCGTGTTTTAGCTATTATTGTGTTGTGTTTAAGGGACTTTTTTTTGGGCATCTATTGATATTTTGTGTGGATTTTAGTGTTTTGTGCTCAGCCTCCAGTTTTTTCTGAATCTTGTGTTTTTGGGGAAATTTGTCTATAGGACTATATACATAGGCAGTAGTGTAGTAGTCTTATCTCATAGCGTTGTTTATATCCGGATCTTTTTGCTTTATGCCGTACGAACGCCCCGCGTCGTTTTATCCGGATCTTTTTTGTATATGCCGTACGAACTACGCTATCTATTCAATCAATAGCTCGTTTCGGGATCTAATTGTCATGCCATGCGAACGATGTTATTGACTCATTAACTCTGTCCCCTTTTCATTTTCTCAAGTATCCATACGATTCGCCAAGAACTATCATTTATTCTAGTGAGTTTCTAAAAACAAGTATCTTATAAAGTATCCTATGACTCTTATCAATTTGTCCTTGAGTCACTCTACCCTCACAAACTCGCTAATGGTTTCTGCGATCGTATCCGTAGGAACAGCCGTTGCTGATCACTGCCACCTTTTCATTGTTTATTTTTTCTCAAGTTGGATAAGTCTTTACTATTCAACATGTCTGAGTTTGTTTTAGAACTTTAGTCATGACCCTAAAGTAGAAGCTCTGACAAACTCCCGCAAACAGGATTGGATATCCGTTGCACCCAAATTTATAAAAATACCATTCAATCCAGGGCTAGAAAAGAAGTATAAAAGAACGTGTGGTTGAAGGATTAGTAAACTTAGAAGTTCTTCCCCCAGACGCAATAGATGCTTTGACGCCTTGCACCCTCTTCTGGGGATCAAACTCCCAAAAGTTCGCTTCTTTCCCAATTTGCCCTTTCAGAGGGACTCTTCCTGAGGTGGAAAAGGAAACTCCTGCTAAGGAGACACTAGCCCCTAGGGAAGCATTCATTGAACCACGTACTCCACCAGTACAAATTCGTTTTATGACATACAACTAAAGCGTCTGAGATGGAAGACAACAAGCTCAAGAAAAATTTTGAGATGGAGAGAGACTAGCTAAACAAAAACTAGAGATGGAGGAGAAACTTCAAGACAGACATTTTAAACAACAATTAGAGATGGATAGAGAAGTAAGACTCCGCAAAAGTTGAAATAAAAGAAGTACAGGCGAAACAAGATCTTGAAATGAAGGAAAAGAATTACAAATGAAAGGAAAGCCAGCATAAGGCCAAAATAAAGTTCAAACCCTCTGAAGCAACTATTCTCCTCCCGCTTTTTGATGAGAGGACGTAGATTGGTTTTTTTCGTCTTTTTGAAAGTCTTGCTAGGGTTGAATGACTGGCCTGAAGGTCAGTGGCTCACTATCTTGTTCCCAAAACTCACTGGTAAGGCTAAAAGGGTATTCAACCCCTTTGGGAGCAGTTCGAGAATTATACATTCGTGAAGGACAGTATTATCAAGGCTTATGAGATTACCCCAGAGGCTTATAGGCAAAGTTTCGCAGTATGATTAAATCTTTTCACAACTTTTATGGAATTTCCCACTGAAAAGATGAGATTCCTGAAAAAATGGATGGATTCCCACAGACACTAACGACTTACAATCTTTGATTAATTTTAAATTTTGTACTAAAAGAAGAAAAAAATAAGATGCCATTAAATATCCTGCGACACGTGGAGGAAAAAAGGAGTTGCCACCTGGGAAAATGCCGCGGAAGTGGCTGACTCATACTCGCTCTTGGTACGCAGCCCTGGGGAGGCGGAGAGTCAGGCCAGAGGTGCTAGGTCTTCCTCTGACTATACTTTTGGTTTACTAGGAGTAGTATATCTCGAGTCCGATAACTATTCCTATAATAACTCTTCTAAAATGTGTACATATTGTAAGAAACCAGGACAAAACCATCTCACAGTGCAAACACCCTCATTTGTAAAATTTCTACTAGAGTTCGATTGCTAGCAAATCTTTCCAACCTAAAGAGACCTGTCTCTACCTGTAATTTTCCCCCAGCTCCTCTAAAATTTTTAAACCTTTCATTCACCAAGGGTCTTTTGTCATTAGATAAAGTCACTCCATCGCCCTCCCTCCACTTTTTTGAGAGATACAGCTGCGCACAGTCAGTCCTCTTAAAGGATGCTTTGCAAATGTAAATTCTGCTTTGACAGGTGAAAAAGTGTTGCTCACAAGATCTTTCCCACTGCTACTGCTTATCCCCTGCTAGCGTATATTTAAATTGTCCACTGTTAGTTGGAAAGGTACAGCTAGCAATAAAAGAGACTCCTCTACCTGTTTCGGAGTACAAATGTTATTTGGTAACGATTAGGGGGAGAACTAGTTGTTCCTACCCTTAAGGTGTCTGATACCCCCTTACCCGCTAGTTCAGTTGAAAACCCCTCTTTATCCCTCCTGTGCGTTACTCGTCTCAAAGTAAACTCAAGACTCATTCCTCCACCAAAGCTCTTAAAACTTCTTTAGAGGTCTTAATAAGAAAAGTTAACTAAGGAGAATTAGTGCAATCTCAACAAGACAAACCCACCTTATCTAAGATCAGAAACGTTGCTGTGGGAGACTATGATCTAAAAACCCTTCCGTGTTTCTATTACCAAGGTGATGTTTGTTAAGAGCATATAGACCTCCTGAAATGAAACACCTTGATTCGTGGGTTTGAGTACCACCAGATTGTAGTTCCTCACTCTGTGCGATCCTTCTTTGATTATTTTGGGCACATGATGGTTTGGAAAGGTCACTTAGGAATTAACAAGACCTATAAGAAATTACTAGTGAACTTCTATTGGCCTGGAATGAAAACAACAGGTAAAGACTTCATAAACCCATGTATACTTGTCAGGTGGCAGGAAAGCCAAATGAAGTCATTCCTCCTGCCCCCCTAAATCCTATACCTGTAACCTCTGAACCTTTTGAGAAAGTGGTACTGGACGTGGTAGGGCCTCTTCCTAAAACCCGTAAAGGTAACCAGTATTTTTTAACGATTATGGACGTTACAACCAGGTATCCCGAAGCTTTTCCTCTCAAGACGGTTACTTCCAAAGCCTTGCTCAAGCCCTTAGCAAATTTTTTTTTTACCAATTTTTGGGGTCCCTAAAACAATTCAGACAGACCAAGGAGCAACTTCACTAGTACCATATTTCAGGAGGTTACGAGAGAACTAGGGGGGGCCATGTAACTTCGAGTGCCTACCACCCTCAGTCCCAAGGTTGCCTGGAACGTTTTCATCAGACTCTCAAATCCGCCTTACGAAAGTTTTGCTTTTGAGCATGACCGGATTGGGATGAACAGCTGGACTTTCTCCTGTTTGCTGTACGAAGTGCCCACAGGAGTCCCTGGGGTATTCTCCGTATGAGCTGTTTGTTTGGGAGACAAATTAGAGGACCTCTCAATCATAAAGGATAAATGGTTAGATTCTACTCCCTCTCAGTTTCTGTGGAATCATACATTCAGAACCTTCAAACCAATTGAGTAATGCTCGTTCTTTTGCCATCAAAAACCTTCTTTCTTCCCAGCAGAGAATGAAAAAAGCAACAGCACAAGGCAGTCATTCGTGTATTCAAACCAGGAGACAAAGTTTTCTGTTGTTCCTTCCCATTTCAGGATCACCACTGAAGTAAAGTACATGGGACCTTAAACTGTTTGAGAAAAGACTGGGTAAAGTTAACTATGTTATTTCCACCCCTGATAGGCGGAAGAACACTCAAATGGTCCATGTTAACCTAATTAAACACTATCATTCCAGAGATACAGGGGGAAACCTTACAGCCCCAAGTATTTTAGTTGTGGAGAGAATGAATCCTGAACAGTGTCCTGAAAGTCTGACTGAGCCTTTAGCCACAAGTGATTCAACTTTGGAGGATTTACCTCCTGTTATGGGAAATCCCCTGAACTCGTACTGGCTAAGTAAAAATTACTAATTACATGACTCAATTGTCTTCCACTCAAGTTCATGACATTTCCTCCCTTTCTCACAATTTCCTGATGTTACAGCTGACCTTCCTGGGACCTGTAAATTTATGCAAACCCTGATATTGAATTGCTTCCAGGTGCCAGACCTATTAAACAAAGTGCATACAAACTTAAACCCAGAGAAGAAGGAAATAATGAGAAGGAAGTAGATTACCTGGGTTAACAAATAAACTAGCTGAACCTAGTTTGGGCACCATGGGCTTCACCCTGTATACTTATACCTAAAACTGATGGCTCATTCAGGTTTGCACCGATTATAGGAAAGTCAAACAAGGTCCACAGTTCGTGATTCATTCCCTCTTCCCCGCATTGATGAGTTATTATTTATACAATAGGTCATTTCAAGTATATCACCACATCGATCTCCAAAAGGGGTACTATCAGATACTACTCACCCCCAGAGCCCGCATTGTCTCAGCCTTCGTTACCCCCCTTTGGGGTTATTTCAATTTTAAAGTACTCAGCTTTGGGTTTTTGTAACGCTCCTGCAAAATTCCAGAGGATGATCACAGGAATCGTACAAGACTTGGAGGGTACAGCCGCCTATCTGGACGATAATAGTGGTCGTGGCTGACACCTGGCAAAAACCACCTGACCCGATTACAGAGTCTGTTCTCCTTACTTCAGGAAGCCGGGATCACCTTGAACCTGGCTAAGTCTACGTTCGGTCAGGGGTCGGTGACCTACCTGGGCCACACCGTGGGTCATGGCGAGGTGAAACCTAAGGAGGCCCAAAGTGGAAGCCTCCTTGCCCTTTCCACCCTGCTACTCGTAAGGAGCTCCTGAGATTCCTTGGGATGGCAGGCTTCTACCGAAGGTTCTGCAGCAACTTCTCTACTGTGGCGCACCACTGACAGACCTCACCAGTTCCTCAGTCCCCTTCCGGTGGGGCTCCCCCCCTGTGACCTGGCCTTCACCAGCCTCAAGACCCTGTGGCCTCTCACCCTGTCGTACGGAACCCCGACTTCAATCAACCCTTTCATCTCCAAATAGATGCGAGTGGAGTCTGAGTTGGGGGGTTCCTTCTCCAACCTGACACTTCTACCGATGTGCTTCATCCTGTCGCCTACCACTCTGCGAAGCTGAAGCTCCACCCGAGGGGGTACTCCACCATTGAGAAGGAAGCACTAGCCTTGGTGTCAGCCTTACAGAAAAATTTTACTGCTATCTCCACCTCGCTCCTCGCTCCACGTTGGTGTTTTTCCGACCACAACCCCACTGGGCCTTCATACACTCCATGAAGACCAAGAACCAACGCATCCTCAGATGGGCCCTCCAAAATTCAACCCTACAACTTGACGGTTCAACACATCAAGGGGGTGGATAACGTCCTTGGGGGACTCCTCTCCCGTGCTCCCATCTAGAACCGTGAGGGTATGGGACCCCTCGCCCCCACCGCTCCTGGACTCTTCTTACCTCCTTCATCCAGCCTTACGGAGGTCTTTGGCGGTGGGGTGTAATGCACAACATTCGACTTTTGTCAGCGTGAACGGGGGTCACGTAGGCAGGCACGGGTGGTTACCTCTATCAGCGTGTTAACCACCTAGTTTCTCCCTCTAAGTCTTGTTGAGGACGCTCGTTTACCCCCTCTCCCCACGCCGCCTCCTCTCCCCTACCCTTATCCGAGGTGATGTCTAGGGTTAGTTTTTTCCCCACTTCAGAGAGGCTCTTCGACTTCCACTGGGCAAACCCAAACCCCCCTCCTCCTCTCTCCTCGAGAGTTTGGCTAGAGAAGCACCTCCAAGGTTGAATTTTTGTGTTATTTTTTCACGGGTGGTGATTGCTTGCTTCATTTTCCTCCAGTTAGGTTATTCTTATATTTTGTGTATTTGATATGTCCAAAGTCTGTGTTTTGGGTATTTGTTTAAAGTTTTGGTTATGGGATTGTTCTAGATATTACTAATGCTGGCTCCCTTTGTTATTTGTTATATGTTTAAAATTAAAGTAATTTGTAAGATTACCTGCCCCTTTGCTATATTCCCTCACCTCGAACCTGGGTAAATTTCCTTCAAAAGCTATACGATCATCTGTGTTTTGTAAAGTGTCAGCTTGCCACCACTTTGGGGCAACTTTGCATCTGTGGTTTGTGACAATATATATAGGACGGGTCACGCCCATGCCACGTCATCTGCCACAGCTACCAGATGGCAGCAGCTCACAGAGATAGGAATATAAATTGGCTCACCCCTCTCGAACTAAATTGGCTCACCCCTCTGTTTTATATTATTCTCTTACTGTCTTCTTTATAGGGACTGGCAACTAAGCGGCCTTTGTGCTACCCATTTTTTTTGTGCCCTTGGCCAGTCCTTTGTGATGTAAAAAAAAAAAAAAAAAAAAAAATGGAGGTGGCAAAAAGTTTCGACCCCTGGAACCCCCTTTGGGTGGCGTTTTCTATCCAGGGGGTCCCGGAACTGACAATACTACTAACGCCACTAATAATTATTAACCAATCTTTACGATCTTGGTATTATTTCATGGGTTTTAGTCTAGTCAAAATGTGGCTGAACCTCAAACAAATTGCTAACAAAGGTTTTTAACTTGGATATTGGGCATGAATAACCTCTCTTTCGGATAAAAAAAATTTTTACCCAAAAATTAACCTTGCCGAAAGGGGTCAACGGCCGCCATCTGTAAAATCCAACGGGGAAGATCTCCGACCCGCCGCCACAAACGGTTTTTTCCTCCTCTTATCCATAATAATTAAGCTAGGTCAATAATTTTGTTACACCAAATGCATGACTATGTACTGCCATTACCATACAATTTTCATCAAAATTGGTACAGTAGTTTTTGTGCAAAAAAATTAAAACCGATAAATTAGAAATAAAAAAATATTTTTTGCATGAAAACTCACACAGGGCCCACCCCAAGCCAGCTTGACATTTTCTTGGTGTTTTAAATTGTAATGATAGGTAGCTATATGCTTAACAATAAACTAACACCATAAAATGACTAGCCCCTGCCATTGTTTTCATGCTTTTTTTTATTTCTTATACAAATATGAATATAAAAGGGTACAAAAACAGACTAAGTAGCCTTTTTCAAGGCAACAATTTTCACATTAATTCCTGACATTTCATAAAAAAATAGGTCCAAAATAAGTACAACTTACAATAATGGAATGGTCAGTTGGTCGAATGCTGGGGCAAGGCTCTTGCATAACCACCACAGAACAAGTTCATGAACGGACCAAAGAACATTTCTTGTCAAGAACTAGTCCAGGTAATTTCATCATCATCAAGATCTGCTGTGGTGAGTTGGTGCAGTGGAGGCCTTTGCAATCACCACACAAGTTTGAACAGTGAATGCATGTTTCCTGCAACTGCATCTTGCTGTACTACACCTGAAGTACAGTTACACTTAATTATAGCCAACAAATTTACAGGACCAGCTGGCAAGTCAGTCATGATTGGTTGTAATTTACCATCTGAAAGTTTCCATCCCCACTCGTCAGGTTTTAGCTGGTTTCTACTTTCCATTCCTGAATTTGGAAGTAAACTCGAAGGCTGTGGAATTTCGTAGCTGCTCTTGTTGGTGGCAATGATTTGGCCTCAACATACTTTGAGCTTTTTACAACCTTTTCCTTAAAGCGCCTCAGTCGGAGATGATTGATGTTTTCCCCATCATTACCATTGTACAGGCACACTAAAGCCTTCTCCCCAGCTTCAATAACCTCTTCTGAACTGCTATCCTTGCCAAACACTTCTCCCAGTTTGAGGAAGTTTCTATTGTTCATCACCTTTCGAAGGGACGCTGCCTTCCCAATTCCATGAACACTGGATGTACAATCACAACCCAGTAGTGCATGGATGAAAAGAATGTTGGAACAAACCACATCTCCCAAAGATTTCCTCATCTCTTTGATGTTCCAGACTTTCACACTTTTTGCACTAGCCTTTGGTTGTGGCGTGAAGTAGATATTGTAACCGTCATCTCTATTGGCATGATAACATAGAAGGACCAATAGGTCAGTGTCATCTGCTATCAAAATGGGTTCTCCTGTCTGTGCCAGTTTTAGAGCAGTCTTCACAATCAATACGTCAGCGTCTCCAGATGCATGGACTACTTTACAACCTGCTTCCTCCAAACTCTTTCCCAGCAAGTTGATGAACAATTGTTTGTTTTCTGATTAGCTAGGAAAAAATCCTTTTTTTAATTTGAACACCATTTTAGGGGTCAGTAACACCTTAACACCAACAGAGCCCCCTGCTCGGCGTCGGTGAGTCGCGTCTTTAATGGATTGACCACTTTCATATCCATCAAAGACAATGCATGCTTTTCCATATCTAGTTGTGACATATCTGCGGTATCGGCACAGATCTCATCAAATGTGTGACCTTTTTGCCATGGGAGGCGTTGAAGTAGTGCTCCACCATCTAAGAGATTTCTGTGGATCTGAAGACTGTGGACCTGATTGTACAGGGGAAGTCATTCCCATATTGCGTCTGCCAAAGCCAGTTTCTTTTCCTCTCGCGGCAGTCCGAAAGAATTAAAAAGTGCAGGTGGGTAACCACAAGCTCATACTGGAAATGTTCTTGCTGCTGCTGAGTTGAGGGTTCATTGGTAATAGCACACACAGTCTCTGGAATAGGAGTTGTGGATCAGTCTCAACTGCTTCATCTTTGCTGAGCGAAACTTTTGACCCAAGTGTAATTGCCTGATCCTTTTTTAAAAGTGTACTCGTGGACATTTTTTCCAACCATTGAAGCTATGATTGTCTCTCCTATGGAGTTTTTCTTTGTCCACATTCACCTTTTTGTCTCCAGTTACTCCACTTGAAATGCTGTGAATGGACGGATCTTCCGTGAAAGGGTCATATGTCTGGAGAAACACAACGAGCTTCCATGTATCCCTCACATCTCGCTCTTTTCTTGCTGAAGTAGCCTCCTGGTGCTGGTCACTAGTGCCATAACGAATGCCTGCTAGTTCTTGCATTGTAAACTTGATTTCAGCACACGCTGGCAGTGATAGCGTCCAAACTAATCGTTGAATTTCGTCCATTCCTCTGCCATGAGTAAGACCTCCAGACGTCTTCATGCTTCTCATTAGCACCTGCTCAATAACCAGATCCGTCGACAAGCCAGCCCAGTAGCGATCACTCCGTCTAATCACATGGAATCCTTCAGAAAATTTCTGGTACACTTCAGGATGGCTTGTCGGCAGCCCCTCCATTTGCTGCAAGTACAAGTAGGCCGACTTTGCATATAGGATGTGTCCTGCTGCAGCGAATATTGGCAGCATTTTCCTTACAGCGTCAAGGTGCATATTTATTCAGAGTGTCAATTAAGAACCTCGATCCAAATTGGTCATGCATTTCCACTGCTAAACCAAACTGCAAAGGTGCAAGGAGAACTCTGGGTCTAGCAGCCTGCATTATCGCTTGACCAACTGATGCAAGTTTCAAATCATTGTCTTTGCCTGCAAATATCTTCCTGAGAAAGATCAACAATGTTTTAGGAACAAATTCAAGAATCGCATCCTGTTCAAGATCATTCTTAGACGGGTAATATTCTGAACTTGTCTGGATAGCTTTAATGTCATTCTTGATAAGCTTGGCTGCCGTCTTTATGATTCTAATGGCCTCTGATTCTGAATTGTCTGTTGAGCGGCTCTGTGCATAGAATTTATGGAGAATACATTTTGCTGTACTTAAGAAGGTAACAACATTATGTTTCCCATTAATTTCAGTCACAATGATTTCGTCTTTGAAATGTTCTAGCAATCGAGATTTCATGTATGAGACACTGTATGGTTCAAAGCCAGTGTCCTCGAGAACCATTTTTGTCCTATTTCCTCCATTTTGCTTAACAAGAATCGACAATTGGTTTCAAGTTTTTTCTCCGTCATTTTTGCTGCAAATTTTAGCAACTTCCAGAAAAGCACTGCTTCTCTCTGGATGCCCTCTTTGGTGATTTCTCACAATTTTGGGCTTGCTGGGGGCCCCCTTTGCCCAATTTTTTTTGTAAAACTTGATTTCAGAAAACAAACCCCGCTGGCATGATAGCTTTCCCCAAAAACCTAATTCCTTTTTTTGAAATTTGGGGTTCCAGTCCCTTTTTTTGGCCCAAGGGGGGGATTTTTTTTTTTTTTTTTTTTTTTTTTTTTTTTTTTTTTTTTTTTTTTTTTTTTTTTTTTTTTTTTTTTTTTTTTTTTTTTTTTTTTTTTTTTTTTTTTTAAAAAAAAAAAAAAAAAAAAAAAAAAAAAAAAAAAAAAAAAAAAAAAAAAAAAAAAAAAAAAAAAAAAAAAAAAAAAAAAATTTTTTCCCCCTGAATTTTTTCCATTTTTTAAACAAGTCAAAAAATGGTAAAGGCCCCCCCTTTTTTGCAAAATTTGCAATTCCTTTAATCCCTTTTTCTTTCTGAACCTTTCGGTCTTCCAAAGGTTTTTTTTTGAAGTAAAAAAAATTTTCCCGGGGGAAATTTTTTTGGTTGGCAAATTGGGAAAACTTTTCCCTTAAAAAATGCTTTTTAAAACCAGGTTAAATTAAGAACCTCACCAAATTTTTGGTCCCAATTCATTTTTGCTAACCCACAAACTTTTAACAACTCGGGGCCCTTAACTAAATTATTTTTTCCACGAGGGGAAAATTTAAAAATCTTTTTCTTTCCTGAATTTTTCTAGAAAAAAAACAATGTTTTAAAAAATTTAAAACCAAAGACCTTAACGGGTTTTTCAATTTTTCTTTTCAATGGGTGGGCGGGTTTTAAACGGCCCATTTCTAATTGTTTTGGGGTTTGTCCAAGTGTTTTTCTTTTGGACTTAAGAATTTAAAAAAAATTTAGTTTCCCATTTTTCGGGAAAGCCCCTTTAAATGGAATCAAACCCCCTTTGGGCCTTTGGCGAGGGGGAAATTTTTTTTTTAAAAAATTACTGGAGTTTTTCATTTTGCCAAAAAAGAAATTTTTAAAAAAATCCTTTTCTCTTAATTTGGCCCAATTTGTTTTTAAAAAACAGAAATAAAATCCTAATTTTTAAAATTGGAAACAAAGTTTGAAAACGGGTTTTTTAAAAGTGTTTTTTTAAATACCCCCTACAAAACCCCTTTTAAAATTTTAACTACCCCAACTTTTTTCCGGATTTCTAAAATTTTCCCGGTTTTAAAACCCAAGTTTTCTAAGGGAAAATCAAATTTTTCTTTCTACTATTTTTAAAAAAAAATTTTTTTTAAAGGGTTAAATTTTGGAACAAAAGGGGGAAAAGGAATTTCCCTGGGGGTTGGCCTTTTTTTAAAAGTTTTTAATGTCGGGGTTAAAACCCAACCTGCCCCATTTTTTGGTTTGGGTAAAAATTAATTAGGTTTCCTCTCCCTTTTGTTCAGAATCTGTTAATGGAAATCAAATTCCCTTTGTCTGAAAAAATTTTCCACGGGAAATTAAGGAAAAAAGGATTTGGACCCAAAAATTTTTTGGGAAAAAATTTTAAAAGGAAATACAAAATTTTAATTAAAAAATTTAAAAAAAGGGTAATGTTTAAAAGGCGGGGTTTAAAATTTTTATGGTTTTAATTTTTTTCCAAAACTACTTTAACCCAATTTAGCTTGGTAGGGAAAAATGGCGGGGAATTTAGATATTTTGAAAAATTTTTGACCTAGTTTAAAATTTAATTTTTTTTTGGTTTTTTTAAAGGAAGGAAAAAGAAAAAAACCATTGGGGCCCCGGGGTTGGAGAAACCTTTCCCCTTTTGGGTTTTAAAATTTTGGGCCCCCGGGACCCTTTGGAAAGGTTAATTTTGTAAATTTTTTTTTACCCAAAAGAATTTACACCCAAAATATAAAAAAAATTTTTAAAAAATTTTTTGGGGGTTTTGGAAAACAAGTGGGGATTAAGAAAAAAACTGGGAAAAGATTTTGTTCCCAAATAATTCGGGGGGAAAATTTTTTTTTTTAATTTTTTCCCAAAAAAAAATTTTTCCGAAATTTTAAGGGAAAATTGGCATACAAAACTCTTTGGGAAAAAAAATTTAAACCCTGTTTAAAATAAAAAGGTTTTAAAAAACCCTTTCCTCAAATCCCTTTTTTTTAAAGACGGGATTTTAAAAGGGAATTTTTGGTAAAACTTTTTTTAACCGGAAAGGGTTTTCCCCCCAAATTAAAAAACCCCCTTTTTTAAAAATTTTTGTTTAAGGTTTAAAACCATGGGTTTTGTTTGGTAAGGGATTGGTTTAAATTTATAAAAGAAATTTGTTTTTTTTTAGGGCCAAAAAATTTTTTTAAAAAAAAAAATTAAAACAAAAAATTAAAGGAAAAGGGGTTTCTTGAAAATTTAATCAAACCTGCAAAATTTTTCCCCTTTTTTTAAAAAATTGTTAAGGGGAAAAAAATAAAATTTTTCTCAAAAACCCAATTGCCCCACTTGCGAAAAAAAAAAAAAAAAAAAAAAAAAAAAAAAAAAAAAAAAAAAAAAAAAAGAAAAAAAAAAAAAGGGAAAAAAAAAAAAAAAAAAGAAAAAAGAAAAAAACAATAAAAAGTGTTCTATACTTTTTTTTTTCACAAAAGCCTCCCAGTCAAAAAACATTTATAATTATTTTTGATAGTAAAGAACGCTTTTTTTTCCCCGTATAGTTTACGGGAAAAAGCCCAAAGCACAAAGTTTTAGTGTTTCCAAAAAACCCGGCCTAATACGTTTTTCCAATCCGCTCTTTTATCCCGTATTTAGACCGAAAATTTCCCAAAAGCTTTTTTGGGTGCACGGCAACTGTGTAAACGTGCACACCTTAACCCCAATTTTACACATTTTTAAAACATAAAATTTTAAACATACACACAGGGGGGATTGTAGAAAAGCAGTCCCCATGGAGGGGTTGGTTACGGGGAGGCCGAAAAAATATAACTGTCCCGGGCAGCCTCTGTCTCTGACTTTTTACTCCTGTCTGTGCCCTTCCCCTGGAAAGTCCAAATTTTTTCCCTTTACGGCGCCCAGCCCTTCCCAAACCCCATCCAGCGGGAAGCCATGCCCCCCAAAACAAATTTTCCCCTTTCATTATTAAAGTAATGGGCCCCCAGACCCATTTCTTTCATTCCTAATTTAATGAAATCAAATTATACCATTAACGAAATTTTTAAACAATATGCCCGTCACTTTTTGCACCCCAGCCGCCGTTTTTAAATAATCCGCAATAAAAATTTTTGGGAAAATTCCCCCCGGCTTCCAAAACGCCCCTCACAAAACACGATGCCCAGGGCTGGGTTTACGTCAAAAAAGGGGAAGGGGGGGGGCAAACCGAAGCCACTTTTACACACGAGATAAAAATAGTACTTGAAGTTTTTTTGGGTTTTTCCCCTAATTTTTTTTGGGGCGAAAATGCCACATGCATGATCAAATTCCCTTTTTTTATAGGTGAAAGAAAGCCCTTGTGCCTTCTCTCTTCTTCTCTCTTTTCCCTTTCCCTTTCCCTTCTTTCTCTCTCTTTATCTCTCGCTCTCTCTCTCTCCCCTTTCCCTTTCCTCTCTCTTTTCTCCTTTTTTCCTTTCTCTCCCTTTTTATTTTTTTTTCTCGGGGAGGATGAAGAGGGGGGAAAAAATAGATGAAAAAAAAGAAAAGAGAGAGAGAAGAGAGAGAAAGGGAAAAGGAAAGGAGAAAATTTGGAGAGATGAGAGAGGGGGGAAAAGGAAAAGGAAAGGGAAGAGGAGGGGAGAGAGAGAGAGAGAGAGAAAGAAAGAGAGAGAAGAGGGGAAAAAGGGGGAGAGAGAAGAGAAAAGGGGAAAAGGGGGAAAGGAAGGAAAAAGGGAGAGAGAGAGAGAGAGAGAGAGAGAGAGGGGAGAGAGGAGAGAGAGAGAGAGAGAGAGAAAAGGATAGAGAAAAGGGAAAGATGAAAAAAAAGGAAAAGGAAAGGGAAAGGGAGAGGGGGGAAAGAGAGAGGAGAGGGGCGAGAGAGAGAGAGAGGAAGAGAGAGAGGAGAGAGAGAAAAAGAGAGAGAGGGAGAAGAGAGAAGAAAAGGAGAGAGAGAGAGAGGAAGGGGGAAGGGGGAAAGGGAAAAAAGGGAGAGAGGGGGACTTCTTTTCTGATCATTCCTCAATTTTTGGGAAAAACTTGTTCTGGCGGGAAGAAAAAATTTTCGCGCGTTTTTTTTAACCCCAAGTCGTTTTTTTTTAAAAACGGAACAAAGGGCCCGGGTTTTTAAATTATTTATGGGGGTTTTAGGTTTTTGAACATATTCAAAAATTTTTGGAAAAAAAAAAAAAAGGGTCTGGACGATTACTTTTGGAAGACCAAAGTTAAACCCGACTGTGAACCCTGGTTTTTTCCCAAGTGCCGCACCATGTCCCTCCTTGCATCCAACGGGGTTTTTCCCCAACCCCTTTTTTTTTGAGTTAGTTTTTGTTGAAAAAAGCCAAAAAACGTGGCTGCAAATGGAAAAATGACCTCCAGAGGGCTTTCTGCTAAATGTGGGGGAAGTTTCAGTTGTGGGACACCCAAAAAATATCTAGCTGCATTTTGATTCCCGTTTTTTGGCCTGCAGCTCAACAAAAATCATCTTTCAACAAATTACTGTTATTCATGGGGAAAAACCCGGTTACATTATATGGGTCCCCGTACCATCTCTGTGCCACATAAACCCGTCCATGGGGGAAAAGTATCCCTGCAAGGGTGAATCCCCCTTTCAAAAGCTCTTTCCTTCAGTATCGATGGACACTTCCTCTGCAAAAGCAGCCCCATCAAATGAAGGAAGGGAAAATTTTAAAAAAATTTCCTTTTTCAATGCACCACATCCAAATTGGAAATTTTTTGGGAAAGGGAAAAAACTTCTCTGCAGTTTTTCATGTTTTACATTCTTCCCGGATGGATTGTTCAACTCGTTCAAGTTGGGGTGAATACTCTGTCAGGTATTCTAAGACAAAATGAACTCCCCGTTTTTCCCAAAATGGTCAGCAAAGTCAATGCCTTGATTTTAAGAAAAACCCCTTGATTTCCCTTTTTGTTTGTTCGAAAACACCCTGTAAATATTCGTGAGAGCCACCTCACTTCCGTGTTTGGAAAAAAGGAAAACTATGTTCGCTCCAAATTTCCCTTTACAAAAAGTGCAAAAAAGACAAAAAAGACAAGACAGAACAAAAAATTTTTGTTTTGAAAAAAAATTTAATTTTTCAAGGGCCTCTCTATATAAAAAATTTAAGAATTAAAATTTGGTCAAACTGTCTCTTACCCCCAAAGGGTGTAAAAGGGGTTTTCGGGGACCCCCCTGGGGGGGGTAGCATTACCCCAGGGGAAAAGGGGGGCCAAAAGAAAGGGGTAAAAAGGGCCGCCCCCGGAAAAATTGCCGAAGGGGAACCCCTGGGTAAATTCCCCCCTTAATGCGGGGGCAGAAAAGGGAAAAGGGGGAAAGCCAAAGCCCCAAATTTTTACCGGGGTCATAACAACCCGCCGGGGACCCAAGAGCAGGGCCCCCACCGGCCCTTTTAAGAAATAAATGGGCCAACATGAGGTGGAAGATAAACCCTAAACCAAACAGGGGGTGGTGTCAAAAAATACAAGAAAAAAATTAAGGGTGGTAGGCCCCAAAAGGGGCCAAACCAATTCCCTTTTAAAAAAAAAAATTTCAAAGGCCCACGCGTAAATCCAAAATCCCCTTGGAAACGGAAACCTAAACCAAAGGGGGAAAGGGGCCGGCCCAGGTTGTAAAAAAAAAAAAAAAAACTACCTTTGGAATGTTGTAAAAGAGGCTGCAAAATAAGGGAAACTTTTCCAAAAATACTCAAGAAGCGTAAAGCTAAACGAGAAAAACGGGGTTAATTTTGGAAAGGGTTTTAACCCAAAACCAGGTTTCCAAAAAAAACGCCCTGGCCCGGTTTAAAATTTCCCAAAAAACTTTTTAAAACCCCAAAAATATTTACAAAAAATTTGGGGTTAAAAAGTTTTTCCATTTCCCATTATCCCTAATTGGAAAATTTTTAAATTGTTTTTTTTCATAGCCGTTTTTGTTTAATTAGCACTTTTTTTTCTTCAAATAGTATTTTTAAAGTTTTTTTATATTCGGCTATTTAAATGCGTTTTTTTGGTTTAGGAATTTTTTTTTCCTATGGGCAAAAACATATTAAGGTAGTGACGAGGAGTAAAAAAGTAATCCCTCCCCGGGAAAAATCCCGATGTAATCCCCTTTAAGAGCATGTAAACACACTCAATGTAAAAAAAAAAGTTTAAAAAGTAAAAGGGTTTGAAAGGGGAAATTTTTTGTAAATTTCTGGGTGCCTCCTGATGACACCTAAGCGCCAAAGGAAAAGGGTAACTGGACGGGGGAGGATTTCCTTTCCCTTTTGGGCCAGCTTACAGAGACAAAATTTTATATATTAGAAAGGACTTCAAAAAGCCCGGGGTTTTCAAAACCCGGGCCCAAGATTATATATGGGACCCATCACGGATCTCATCAAAGAGCACTACAAGAAGGGCTTTTCCCAAAAAGAAGGTCCCCAAAGCGGGGGTTTCCATCCCCTCAAAATCCCGACCAAGGGTGCAGCAACACAAGGAGGGACCGAAATAAAAATGGAAATACTCTTGTGTTTTAAAGGTACTTTCATAGCTCTTTTTGGTACCTATTTTTTTGTTTTTTCAGCACCCGCTCTTGTTTTTTAAAAACATCAAAATTTTAACTTAAAGGGAAATTTTTCGTAAAAGAAAAAAGCAGGTGCGTGGGAAAAAAAAATGTACATTTCGCCCCCCCCCCAAAACACAAGGTCAAATTTTCCCCCCGTCGAAGGCCCCCCGCTTTAGACGGGTGGGTTACTGGAAATTTTTCCAGGAAAACCATGGGGTAGATTTTAAAACTATTATTCACCATTTTTTCCTTTTATTTGGGGGAAAGAAATATCACTATGCAAGGATTAGCTTTCCCATGATCAATTTTAAAAACAGCAAAAGTGACAAAACTTTCTCCAAACCCCCCGTTGGGCTTGCATGGGAAGTTAGACTCAAAAATGAAAATAAAAAACATTCATTTTTTGGAAATCTATAAATATTAAATGCACATTTCCAAAGCACTGGTGATTTTATTGATTTCACTGGGGAAAAAATTTTTTTTTGAGTTTTGGTCTGACACCTTTTTTTCTTAAGTAATTTTTGGGTGTTAATCCAAAAATGATCTCATTTTTCTCTATCACGTCAAGTTTTGAACTGTAGGATTTTCGTTTTCTTAAAATATGAAAATACTGTACATAACAGTAACAGTGCTTATTTTATAAAAAGTTCAAATGTTAACATACAATGAAAAATGAAAAATAGGCATGAATAGAAGTTTTTATTTAACATTTATCATGTTTTTAGAAAGGATAAGGCTATAATTGTGTGCAGGTTAAGGTAAAAATTTACGTTTGTACTTTGTCTGGAGTGTTCAACTTGAGGACTATCGCGTTTGATGCTCCAACAATAGTCAGGCCATCATATGCACATCCATCTACCCGGGTAACGTTCTTCCATAACCTTCAAATCTTGGTGAAATCGTTCCCCTTTGCTCGTCGCTAGCAGCACCAAAAATTTTCCGGAAAGTTGGCAAGATGGCTATGCAAAAAATGTACTTTAATACTCATGTTGCAACCAAGCGCTTTTAGCTCTCCAAAAAGTTTCTGAACAATTTCTGTGTAATTACTTGCACGTGTATTTCCGAGAAAGTTCTTGACGACGTCTTTGAATGATAGCCAAGCTTTCCCTTTTCAAGGTCTGACATAGTACCGTTGAAATGTTCATCTTTGATGAGCTGTCGAATTTGTGGACCATCAAACACACCGGCCTTGATTTTTTCAATTGACAGTCCGGAATGCCAAAATGATGTACTTCAAACAGTCGCCATCAGTTGACAATGCTTTTACAAATTTTTCATGAGACCTAGTTTTAGGTGCAGAGGTGGGAATATTATTTTCCCTTTCCCGTCAACAAGTGGCTCATGTACAATGTTAGGATCTCCAGGTTTAAGGGTCAGATCTCGGAAGCCAATTCGTCTGAAACCCCAAAGCTTCTCTCGACTCTGCTATCCCACATACAGAGAAAGCAGGGATACTTTGTGTATCCACGTTGTTGACCAAGAAGGAAGGGAACCATTTTAAGGTCAACACGTTGATCCAATTGTGTTTGTCATATTGCATAACTCAATGACTCTCTTTAACTCTCCATATTCTTCACGAAGACAGACCGAATGCCCAATAGGGACTGCGCCCAAACAAATTGCCATTGTGTAGAAGTTTTACTACAGCTCACAAGTGGAATTTTGCTTATCTGGAGGTAAACGTGGAGAAAAAAATTGACGTGCTAGAAAAAAACTGACTACAGATTTGGAATTTAGCATGCCAATTTTAGTCTAAATAAGCTCAAAAAATCTAACTCAACAATTTTTTTTTTTCAAATTGTTCCCCAGTGTTATTGATAAACTGTACAGCACTAGCAAAGATTATGTGATGTTAGATTGAGCATCATACCCTCTAACATGACATTATAATTTATAATTGTTTTTCTTCTGCCTTTTTTTATGCAGAAATAATTTTTGATTATTTTTTTTTGGTGGTGGTCCTTGTCCTCCTTCACTCGACAAACTAGATGAGCTTGTGGCAGACATACTGGGGGAGGAGAATGAGTCTGTCGCAGGCATTGATGGCACGATGGGGATGGACTTGTCTAAAGGCACTGCTTCATTTATGTAAGTAGCGAGTTCTGTCTACCTAAACAGTGGCTCCCATTTCTTACTTTGTAGTGCATCGGTGGGGAAACATGATTGAATTGAAATCAAACTCTACTTAGCTTATACTTTACACATCAAAACAATATACGAGTTAACTTAATAGAACCTAACTCCTACCTTTGTTAACTTGGTCTAAGCTAACCAATTGGAGCAGATCTACTGTTCGCCCATTGATTATAGAGGAAGGAATAGAATGTTTCCTTCACGCCAAGAAGATCATGCCACGTATAAGGGAATTCGGCCTGGGGGAGGAGGAGGTCCTGCTCTTCATCCGGGCACTGCAAGTCCTCCTCTGCAATACAAGACTCCTCCCCAAGGCTCCTGGCCGCACTAAGCACCTCCAAGAACCCAGGTTTGCATTCCACACCGTCTCG
>JACEEZ010004395.1:0-24977 GCA_016584305.1 Chionoecetes opilio | reverse complement strand
CCCCCCCTAAACCCAAAACCCAAACCCTTTAAACTGAAAGAACTGGTTCTGAAAATTTGGGCACGAGGAAGGGGCTTTTTTTTTAAATAGATGGAATTTTCAATAAAAAGAAATTTTTTCCCGCTGTAAGTTATTTACGCCTTAAATGATAAAAACTTTACTCCATCTACCAATATTCATCCGGGAAAAATTGCTTAATAATAATATTTAAAATCGTCTTATACAAAATTATTACTGAGGTAATTTTTCGTATAATGTAAAAAAAATTTTTCCTTTTTTCGGCTGCAAAATCCTCAAATTTTTTCCTCTTTGGGTTTTGACTTTTTCCGACAAAAACTTTTGATCTGAAAGAATATACCCTTTTAATACTTTTTGTCCAGTTGACGAGATCTACGCAATGGTGCCTTTTAGTCCTAAAGTCCGTTCTGAATATTTCGTTTTTTTTTTTAAAAAAAACATATTTTGGCTTTATTTTGATGAATTTTATTTTCGCGTATACCACAAATGGGCCTTCAAAATGCATCTTTTTGTTATATACCTTTTTTGTCCTTGTTTATGGGGTTGTGTATTTGAAAAGGGATTTAAAAAAAAAAACCCTGGCTGCAATTTTGGGCGAAAATAAAATACCCAAATTTGGATAAAACCCGGGTTTATAGGGGCTTCTACTGAGGAAATCACGAATCGGTCTTTGTTTCCCCAATTTTTTGATTCAAAAAAATTTTTTTTCCCTCTAAAAAGCATTTCACCCAAAAAACATACAAACATACTCCATCCCCACTAATTTCATCACTGGAAAAAAAAATGAATAACAAATATTTAGCATTATACACAAATTTTTATAAATATAATTTTTACGTATATTGAAAAAAAAAAAATCACTTTTTCTGGCAGAAAATTCCTCAAAATTTTGGCCTCATTGGTTTTTTGGGTTTTTTTAACTAAAAATATTGATCTAAACAGAAAAATTACGTAAATAAATTTTGGGGTGGGGTAATGGGTGAGTGAATGGGTGTGGGGATGGGTTGGTTGAGTGAATGGTCCGGGGGGAGGGTAATGGGTGAGTGAATGGGTGGGGGTGATGGTGAGTGGATGGGTGTGGAGTGTGGGTATGGGTGAGTGAATGGTTTGGGTGATGGGTGAATGGTGAGTGAGTGGGTGGGGGAAGATGTTAGCTGTGTGTGGGGGTAATTGGGTGAGGATGGGTGGGGAAGATGGGGAACGCGTGAGTGGAGGAATTCCTTCCCTCTTTTATTCCTTAATTTCTTTCGAAATTCCTCGTCAGTTCCTCTTCTGACATCTCATCCCTCCAATTTCTGTCCTTACTCCTTTATTCCTCGCTTTCTTCTCTCATATCGTCTTCCGTCCCTCTCTCCACCTTCCATTATCACCCATCTTCACCAAAGGATATGAGATTCCCCCCTCTGTTTGCACGGGCGACTGTCAGAGTTTTTCCCACTGGCTGAGCCGCTAGGTCGGCTGCCGTCAATAATTCAAGATGGCGCGGCGGAGTTGACCCTCGTCTCCGTAAAAGCTCTATGATCGGACTGATGAATGTCGTATTCAGGTGGCCCTTGCGATAGGTTCTGGCTAAAGGCTCATAACTTTTTGTGTGATATGGACGATATATAACCAATTTATACTTTCTATTGCAAATTTAATTCGCTCACATGCATAGATTAAGTATGTTGAATATACGATAGCAATAATCCCAGTTTTTTTGGCGCTAGAGCAAGCGAGCAATCCACGAAGCATTCGGACGGCTATGTATCCAATCCAAGTATGCAAATAAGATTTCAGATGTCGCTGTCAGAATGTATTATTTATGACTCTACTTCCATATGTAGCTGAAAAATATGCATGCCATCCAAATTATCATAACTACGCCTAAGTCGACTTATCACTATTTGCAGTTCACCTCACTTCTCGCCAGGTGGCCATAGTGGTTGCGGAATTTGGGGGTAACTTGTATGGGGGGGTTAGAAATTGTCAACGTTACTTGAATGATGTACTTTAGTATGATTTGAATAAAAGATTACAACTTGATGAGGATTTAACTTATTCTTATAGCTGTCAACTATGTGATTTATAATGTACCACGTCCCCTGCGGAGAGTAAATGAAATGGGGGATGTAGTGTAAGGTGGTGGAAAGGATAGTTTAGGTTAATGGAAAGCGCTTTGCGCCGAACCCCTGCGAGTAACTCACTGATTACTCCCCTGGGCACGTTTGATTAACTTAATATTAGATTGATCTTGGTAGTCGTGTGATTGGTACGTTGGAATTATACCGAATGAGGCTGACTCTTTTTGGAAGGTGTAGGATTACTGTCCTAGGACACGAATAATCACCTGGGTTTTATAATACAGCAAGACTATATTTGCAAATAAACATCGCTCATTTTATTCATAGTGACATAGTATGTCTCTTGCTTAGATCATGGATCCCACATATTGGGTTAACATCAATACCGGAAACACTCTACTCGATGTAAGAAGAACCTTTATACCCTGAACAGGAAAACTTCTTCCTTGTGATGAAAGGAAGCTCTTAGGACTAACTCTACCGCTGAATCCTATTCAATGAATTATCCTAACACTTAAGGTAACATACCAACTTATATTTATAATTACACATGAAGATAGCTTTATAGTAAGAAAGATTTGAGGATAAGAATTTTGTGTGTGTATCCATAAGACCATGGTGGTCTTTGAAGAAGACACGAGTCGAGCTACAACGAGCGGAGAGACTAATCCCATTTAATAACACTTAAAGGATGGGCAGACCTTCTATCATTAGTGACACTGAACTGTACCTATATATATATATATATAGAATAATATAGATATAATTCTACTAAGGAAGAAAGAAACAGGAGCGAGGTGCAGATGTTCTTACCTACAACGAAGCGGAGAGAAAACAATGACTCGTCCTGAGATTAATGCCTTCGCATAAACAGGGAAATTGTTTGAACAGATCTGGTACGTGGCCTAAATGAGTACTTTTAATCCCGAAATGAACTATTTAATAATGAACTCGCGTACATAGACCAGGCTGCCTTAATATGTATACGCTGTTACTTTGATATAGAAAATTTAATATGCTTAACTATACCCGAGAAGGTGTGTACGTTGTCACGTCAATGTCAGAAACGCGTCTTTTTAAAGAGTGTGTGGGTATTAAATATGAGGCATGAAATTTGGTAGGTTTCATTTTAGCGTTGTATCTTTACTAACACTCCATATATAACATAACCGATAACGATGGGATTATGTTGAAGACATCGAATCTGGGGTTGAGACTTGGTCTGACCAGATAGCTGGGGAAAGATAACAGATCTGAAATCATTAGTTATCACGATCGCAGAATAATTATCACACGGAACTTGCCTCGCATACGGGATGTCGGGGGGGAGGAATGGAAACAATGAAGGAAGAAAATGGCGGAAAAAGGGAAAGAAGATAACAAGATGGTGGTTATGAAGAGCGATGAGTCACCCGGGAAAACAAGAGAAAAGTTAACTACTGACAAGACATAGCTCGGAATTTTATGATAATAAATGCTCAGCTACTATCTCCCGAATAATGTGGGCGTTACACGCGTCTATTCTCCGGGAAAATTAATTCTTCCAATATCAAAGGACCTACTTACGGGTCATGTTTCCGTTTTTTAAGCTGTTTGTCACGAGGGAGGTGTGTATGGACGCATTTTTAGAGGTGAATTTAATGGAAATTCGTTCTGGTTCTTTGAAACGGGTCGCTTGTGTTTAAGATTACAACGAAAATCCAATGAAAGGAATATCCCAATCAAACCTGATACCTGGGTAATGAGTGGCCGTCAAACCTGACTCAGTGCCCGTATTCTCGTGCGGGGAATAATCCAGAGGCGCACGCCGGCTAGCCTCTGGTAAATGATAAGGATCCCACAAGTCCTGAATATCCCGCCACACCGCAAGCTGGTTTTGCTGTAATGTGAGACGCGTAGTACTACTATCATCGAATTAAAATACCTCCCACTGAACCAGGCTTAGCAGCGTGAGAACCAGACGCTCCGACTGCTAGACATGAGATCTCCTAGACCAAATTGTTTCATCTAGTCTGACACTACACTCACTCTTGGGACTCCAGTATGTAAATTTCTAACCACAACTCAAGTCAAAACAAAAAAAAAAAAATAAACATTCATACTTCTCAATGAGCTTTTTGGAGGTCTCGCTAACGCGAGGGGGCTAGTTGCTCGTCCACCGGTCGGGTTGTAGTAACCCCTCATCTCACCGGCTCTACTAACCACTCTTCACTGCCATAATAAGGCTTCACTTGTTCGCATCTCTTTGTACTTTTTTTCTGTGAAAACATTTTCTACCACTATGATGGCTCCCCCCCAAAAACGTTACTACCCACTCGATAGACCCCATCCCATTTCACATTGAGTGGTTTACGCACGTTCCTGGTATGGTTGTCTCTTTTTCTGAACCCATACCAGTGCGCCTAACCTCCACCACTTGATTTTTCCGTTTTCTGTTGGCGACGTCCCTGTACCGACGCGACATTTTCAGATGCCGTCTGTTCTCGCCGGATTATGGCGGGTTGCCACGCCCAGGTGTCGTCTTGTTGCGGGTCCCTCGACGTCGGATTTTTTACAGCTGCTCCAAACAGCCTGGGGGCATGACGAGAAAAAGAAAGCGAAGTAGGGTTGTTTTTCCAGTGGAGGTTGTAACCGCTTGATTCATAGTGATTTGGCACGGGCTGCAACAACGTGGCCAACTCAGAGGTGTCCTTGACACAGGGTCGAGAGGACCGACTTCAGGGTCCTGTGCATCTCTCGGTCCCGGAATTTCCTTGAGGGTGATAGGGGTTCGTCTAGCAAGAGTGATTGTGGTGGTCGTGTGAGACTGCTGGAACTCCAGGCTGTGAACTCCACTCCGTTTGTCCGGACGATGTTGCGGGTTCCCATAGTCCGCGGTGCTGCCACATGGTCTTTAATTGATTGTTAGTGTGGTTTTGGATTTCAGGGGGAAGAACATAACAACCTACTGTAATGATCGACTACCGTTCATAACAGAAGCGGTAACCTTGTTCGCCTGCTACCATATCGTTGAGTTCTATCCATATTCTTTCTAAAGGTTTATCGTACTGGAGGTAATTTCTTCCAGGGTTGTTGAACCCGTTACTTCCTTGGAACCTCCTGGCAATTTTACACAAGTTTGACATACTCACACACATCTACTTTAAGATTTTGCCCATAGTATAGTTCTCGGCTTTCTGATGGTTTTTCTTTTTGTCCTAGTGACCCTGATAACTCATGCGCATGATGGAGAGCGGACAGGTCATGGCTACGAGGAATTTATGAGGACATATTGTAGGCTCCCCATCGGTTTCTCGAACATAATGATAGGTATGTCGTCTTTTAACCGTAAAACTGAACCGTAAGTGGCTTTCGGTATGGCGTTTGTTATGAACTCTTACCTCCTCCAGATACTCCCACCAACTCCTTTCACACGGTTCTTACCTTTGACCGTAGACGATTGGTGGTTGGTTTAGTCCCACCATGTGATCTCGGTCGGCGGGTTTATCATCCCCACTGGACGCGACAGATGGTCCGCGACGGAAGTTATCTTTGGAGCCTTGCAGGTATTTAATCTCATAACTTATTCGCGTCTATCTCTAGGATCCACCTGTTCATTCGAGGAGATTTATTTTCTTTTTAAAATACTGGTGAGAGGTTGGTGATCCGTGACAATTGAGAATTTTTAAGCCCCATAGATAATTATGACATTTCTACAAGGTGAAACTGATGGCCAACGCTTTCTTTGTCGGTCGGGGGGACGGGGGGAGTAACGTGTCTCGCAGGAATTCGTTTTTGGAATACACAATGGGCAATTTGAACCGTTTGACTGAACTTGACTTAGAAACTCCTCCGACGTGAGGTTTACGCGCGTCTGTTGTGAGGTATTAAAGTTTCATGAATTTTTGCCCCTTACCAGGACCAGGTGCATTTATCATGCCGACTTTGAGATGTTCGAATGCCTGTTTGACACTGGCCTCCGTCCAGGTGAAGTACGTTGAGCTCTTTGTTAAAGTTGTAGTGGAGCTGCAACTTTTCGCGAAGCGAAGGAACATGCTTCCTATAGAACCCCGCACATCCCTAAGAAACGTCGAATTTCCTTTACAGTTTTTGGAGCTTTTTCATTTGGAAACGGCTTCCACTTTTTTTAGGTCCGGTTTTACTTCTTCGCTGAGATCCGATACCGAGAAAAGTACTTCTTTAAGTCCAAAGTACACTTACTGAGTGAGTTTCACCCCGATTGTATAAGGACTTCGAAGAGTTTTGATTCAGAACGTTCCAAAAGAAGAGGGAAACGTAGTAGCCCATAGATTACAGTCGTCCAGTAGTTTTTTTACCCATCCCTCTGAAGGAGAAGTTAAGACCTGAAGCCTTCGCCTGAAAATTAAGCGGGTGAGCAGTTTAGCCCGAATGGTAGGCGTCCGAAACCGTATAAGGTGACACCGTAGCTGAAAGTGTCAGATCGCGGCTTTCGTCATCTTAGTAAAATCTGGAAATATGCTTCGCGCAGTCTAAGGTTACATAATACTTTTGGCTCGCGGCTTGTTCTACCAATTCTTCAAGCGTGGAAAGGAGAGATATCGGGAGTGGCAGGATGTTTATTTATGTGTGATAGTCTAAACACATTCTCTTACTACCATCTGGTTTATTTGACCAAGACGATCGGTGATAACCACGCGGCCGTGGATCTTTCTATGATAGTTCTTTCTTCCATATCTTGACGCATATGTGGAAATTTGCTCCTTGGCTTTTTGTGATACCGTACGAGGGTCCTCGACTGGCGTGAGTTTCATCCCCTTGATATGAACCAGGGGAAGGACCAAGTTATGAGACCTTAATTCATTTTGATCTAGGATGAAAGCGGATCATTTTCGAGAATTACTTTGTTTGTTAATTCTTGTTGTTTACTGAAACAGTCAGGTGTTTCCATTTTGTCCTGGATTAATTCTTTTAACCTTGGGTTCGAGTTCCTTTCGGCTGTGCCGTTATCATTGACCGCGTATTAAGTCATTGTGGACTTAATGAATAGAATTAATTTGTGCGCGTGAGGAATTTTCCCTTGTCGTACGACCCGAGTATAGTGCCTTTGCAAAAACTTTTTCTTTTTGGTATTATTCGTGAAGGAATGTTAATTGAGTTTCTGCTGACACTTGTTACTAACGTAAGGGTAACTATTTTTGCTAACCTTTTTCCCGCGGGTATACAGAAGGTTAGAACTGGTAACATCCTTTACGTTAACCTGCCTGAAACTAGAGTGGTAAAGCGTTTATTTTCACAGGAGTGAGAATGATCTGTGAAGGTTGTTGTGGCTGTTTCACGACTTCTCACACCGGTTGTAGTTGGATTCTTTTGATTTTGTTCCTTTTTCGTACGGATGTGATTCACGTATGGGGGTATAGACCCAGCGGCATTGCTCTACTTTTACCCATCCCAGTAGGTGGCTTTTGTGATATGTCACACCAAGAAGTAAATACCGTTGAATAAGAGTCTGGGATAACTGGAAACCTGTTTTAAATTTTTGCCACGTCCCCGATTTCAATTTCTTTTCCTGCCCATATCATGCCGAGATTTTCAACGGGTGTCCTGTGATTCCGGACGAGGTGAGATGGGTTCCCGTCGTTTAGTTATGTCCCTCCGATCCGTTTTGCTGTACTTTCTTTGATTAAGGTATAGCCCTCCCTGTGTCCACTATCGCTTCTGTTATTTTCCCGTTTATATTTACTTGGATAGTGGGGAAATATCGTCCTCCATCTAGTCCCAGGATAATGTGTCTGGTTTTGAGGTTGATTTGCTGTATGAAGACTACTTGCCTGGCACGCCCAGGACAGTTTCGATCTCCTCCTCCGACAACCGGGTTTGCGACGTCGAAAACAAGGCCTGAGCGAGTTTTCTCCAGCCTCCGAAGGTTATGCGTTGGTGATTGAAACAATAAGCGCAATATTTTTGATTGAATGTTTTATTTCCCTCCGTGAAGACTCGAGTGGGAGGGTGATTTTTCTAGGTTTTCGCTTGGGCCAAACTGAACTTTTAAATTCTTGATTGATTGTTTTAAAACCTTCCATTCGTCCTTGGATGGTTTCGGGTGTGAAAAAAAAGGAACGTGTGGGCTTATTCGCATCCTCTCTCCCGTTTTCCTTTTCCTTCTTCCCTTGGGGTTGGAATCATGGTAGATTCCTTGTGTCGGTCTGTCTTCCAGTATCTGCCGCTCGTGTTTTCCGTGCGGTCTAGATTTATATTTTTTTAGGGGTTCCTTCATCTAGGAATCCCTCTAGTTTTCTCGCGGCACGCGATTGGTAGTCCATACCACATTTTCTCTTTATTGTCGTATCGTCGGTCGGGGGGAATTTTTTCATGTGTGAGTTTTGTCGCGATCCCGATGTTTGGGCAAATAAACGGTGTGTGAACGCTTGTGAGGAGATTCTTCCCAGGTCTAACTCATTGCCTCCAAGTCTGGCCAGGCTCTATCAACACGTCAACTTCGGGGGGAACTCGGTTACGAAGAAGATTTCTAAGGGCCGACATGTTCGTACCTTTTGGTTTGCTTGATGATTTGTGGATTAAGATTGAGAATTCTGCCACACTCTCCCTTTTGCAATTTGCTGCGTGTGCGTCGCCCTTGAGCTACAATTGTTAAATTATTCAAAGAACAGATTTGGAGTCGGCCGTTGCGTCAAGGCCTTGTGTTGGATGTAATTCTGTACTGGAATATCTCGAGTTTTGAAGAGTCCCACTTTTACGGCTATCCGTGGATAATTTAGAGTTTATCGAAAGGTTTTCGTTTGGATTTTGTTTTTGCATTCGTATCCGTGGATGATGGAGAGTCAAGTAGAAGGTTCCTGTGATTAGTTGTGCTTGTAAACTCTCGACTAAATTTCTAGCTGTGCTGTTGGCGTCTACTTCCGTCTCCGCTCTCCTCCTCCTCCCTTTTATCCCCGGAAAATAGGTTTGCTTCCACTCGATGATTACGATCGGAGAAAACTCTTGTAGATACAGGTAGAGATTTGATTCTCGTGTTCCGTCGGCCAACTAACAGGGCACTCGGGTTTCCGTTGGCTACCAGGGGTGATCTCCGACCGTTTCTGGTTCAATTCATTTCCAGGTGGCCCTGATTAATGTTCTTTAATTTGTTGTTTACTCTTATCTCTCCCCTCATCTTCCAAGAACAGGCCGTCGGATGCGCAGGTGTTTACGTATAGTGAGTATTAAATTGAAATTATTTGTTTGTTCACTGCGTGCTTTATTCTTTGTTTATAGGAATTTTGCACTTTTTTTATAATTATCTGTGCTAATGGGTCCTCTTTCGGAATAGATACGTGGTTCTATTAAGCAATGCACACTACGCCTCACAATTCCTCTCTATTGTGCGCGTATTTCTTGATAGTGGCAGCAGAGACCGGGATCTTGCCATCGCAATGCGTTACTGACCTAGCACAAAGCCAGATCATGTGGCCATTCCAGGCACACTATTCAGACCTTTTCATCTGAGAAAGGATTTGCGTTTTCCTCCGGATTTCTAAAAAAATCTTAATTTTCCGTGCCTGAGACGTCGAATGTTTGGGAATTTGACTGTGTCCCCCCAATGAAACTTTGTACATTTTTTCCTGAATTTTTGAGTCTATCTAGCTACCTTGCCCAAGGTGATATTCGGTGTTATTTGTAGGGGAAATAAATAACCCACCGCTATAGTTTACCGAGTGTGTTTTGACCGGAATTTGGGGGTACCTGGGTATGGGGGTTTTAGAACTTGTCAACGTTACTTGATGATATTGACTTGAGATATGATTTGATAAAAAGAATGACAACTTGAATTGGAGATTTAACTTAGTCTTATGACTTCACTATGTGATTAGAATGTGCCCACGTCTCACTGGCGGAGAGTATGAAATGGGGGAATGATTTAAGGGGGAAAGGATAGGGTTTAGGTTAAGTGAAGCGCCTGCCACCAGCCCCGGCGAGTAACTCACTGGATACTCCCTAGGCACGTTTGATTAACATTAATATTAGAGTGATCTTGGTAGTCGTGATTGGTACGTTGGATTATACCGAATGCAGTGACTCTTTTTGGAAGTGTGAGGAGTACTGTCCTAACACAGAATATCACCTGGGTTTTATAAGACACAAGACTATATTTGCAAATAACATCTAATTTGATTCATAGTGACATTAGTAGGTCTCTTGCTTAGAGATCATATGCCAACATATAAGGGTTACGCACAATCCGGAAAAAACTCTACTCGGATGGTAAGGAAAAACCTTTATAACCTGATACAGGAAACTCTCCCTATGTTATGAAAGGAAGCTCTTAGTGAGCCTAACTCTCCCACTGAATCCTATTCAATGAATTATCCTACACTTTAGGTAAATACCCACTTATATTTATAATTACACATGGAAGATAGATATATAGGAGAGAAATGTTGATGGATAAGTAATTTTGTGTGTGTATCCATAAGACCATGTGGGCTTTTGAAGAGACACGAGCGAGCCTACAACGAAGCGGAGAGACGATCCCGTGTAATAACACTTATAAGGATGGGGCAGACCTTCTATGCATTAGTGCACTGAACTGTACCTATAATATTATGAAAGTAGAGGAAATAGGTATAGATATAGGCAGTAATCTAAGGACGAAAAGAACAGGAGCGAGGTGGCAGTGTTCTTACCTACAAGAGCGGAGAGGACGAATGCTCGTCCTGAGGATTATAGTCCTCGGCATAGAAGGGGAATTTGTTGAAGATCTACTAACGTGGCCTGAAATGAGTAGCTTTTACTCCCGAAATACTCTTAAATAATTAAAACCTCGCGTACATAAATACCAGGCTGTGCCTATAATATAGACACTGTACTTTGATAAGAAGAATTTTAATATGCTTAATCGAATACCCGAGAAGGGTGTGATACTTGTGCCGTCAAATTGTCCGAACGGCATTTTTAAGATGGTGGGTATGAAATATGGAGCATAGAAATTTGGTAGGTTTTTCATTTAGCGTGTATCTTTACTAACGACGTCCCATATATGACCATAACCGATAACGAATGGGGATTATTTGAAAGACATTAGAATCTGGGAGTGAAACTGGTCTGACCAGGTGGCATGGGGAGTAGTAACAAGATCTAGAATCATTAGTTAATCACTGATCGCAGAATATTATCACAGACGGAACTTGGCCTCGCATAAGGGATGTCGGGGGGGAGAATGAAAGAATGAAGAAGAAAATGGCGGAAAAGGAAAATAAATAAACAAAATGTGGTTTCGGAAGAGGCGATGAGTACACACCGGGAAACAAAGAGAAAAGTTTAACTACTGACAAGACATAGCGCGGGAATTTTATGATATATTCTCCTACTAATCCTCTGCGCCAATAATGGGCATTACATAGTGCGTCTCTCGCGAATGGGGGACAAGGTGCTTTAAAGTAATCATTTACCATTTTTATTGTTTTGTTTACAGCTGATGCTGTACTTCAAATGAGTTTTTAGTATCCCAATGTATATCATAATATGGCATACTCTAATATTATAAACGTTTCATTGTTGGTGAAACTAAAAAAATTATAATGACATTTAACAATACCAATAGTGAGGCACTGTCAATGTTAAAACATCAGTTCTACAGACTGCCAATGATAGTAACTAGGGACTATATGAGCCAACTCTGACAGTACAACACAATTTCATTTTCCTTGGATACTCTTGAAATAATTGGTGCATCATTGATAAAGGCTGCGGCTTCAGTGCAATCATAATGCCGCAGCCTTTCCCGCTGCCAGTCGACGAGAGTCCGCATGTCACGGCGGGGCCGGCTGGCCATAAACATTAAAGTACGATGACTTAATTGTGTTTGTGTGTACTGGACCACTCTGGATCTCTCTGCTCTCGTCTCTTCTCTCTCTCTCTCTCTCTCCTCTCCTCCTCTCCACTCACTTCTCTCTCTCTCTCTCTCTCTCTCTCTCGTCTCTCTCTCTCTCTCCAATGATGTAGTAATAGTAGTATTTATTATATTAGCAATAACTCGTATGTAGGAGGAGGAGGAGGAGGAGGAAAAGGAGGAGGAGGAGAGCCGTGTTACCTCCACTCCCCCTTCCCCTTCCTTCCTCCTCCCTTCCTTCTCCTCCCTTCCTTCCTTCTTACCTTTCACATATTAATAATCTCTCTCTCTCTCTCCTCTACTCTCTCTTCTCTCTCTCTCTCTCTCCTCTCATCTCTCTCTCTCTCTATCTCTTCCTCTCTCTCTCTCCTCTTCTCTCTCTCTCTCTTTTTTCTCTCAGTACCATATTAAATATTTTAAGTTTAATTATCATTCATTTCATTTCATTTCATTCCATTTCATTTCAGATTTGTCTCCTGAACAGTACCAGTTAATAGCTATAGAGAGAGAGAGAGAGAGAGATAGAGAGAGAGAGAGAGAGAGAGAGAGCGATGGAGAGAGAGAGAGAGAGAAGTATGTCGACAATAATGACACAACTTGGCAACCTAATTTTAAGAGGAAAGCATGTGGTGTGGTTGTCATGGTAACGAGCAGCGTCCTGCGGGTAGATATTGTACTGCTGATCATTTAATTAAAAGATTATATATATATTACCCAACATACATAAAAAGAAAGAGAAAAATGCACTGGTTAAATGTATAGAGAAAAATGTTCTTGTATTGAGAGATTTATAGTTGTCCACATATTTTTGAGACGACACTATGGCCACCTGGCGAGAGGTGAGGTGAACTACAAACAGTGATAAGTCGAATTGAAAACAGCATTATTTGCATATGATTATGTTATGAATACTGAATGAGATGAGAATTAATGGAAAACATAAAAATTTACGGGGCGATGTCAGATAAAAATGTAGGGTGGGTTGGGGAGATACCGTACATATGGATGTAACGTACAAATGCTCCCTTGGCCATATTTATAGGTTTAGGATAGTTACCGTATAAATGTAGTAAGAGAAAAGGGTTCGATCAGCTGAGCGGGAGAGATTTGGATGGTCGGCGCTTGGATAATTTTAGAGGTGAGTTTTGTTGTTTTTGGCATGTCCCATGTAATATTTGGCCTCCATTTCATGGTCTCTTGTGTTCATGAATATGCCAGCAGTGTGGGGGTAAGGTATTAAGTATCGAAATGTGTTCAGTTGTGATGTACCAAAGGGATATAAAGACATTCCAGCCACACGAACGATCCGAAATGTTGGTTTACATGTGAATGGCGTCATGTGGACACTTCGTACAGTGTGGTTTTTAAATGTACGTAACATCCACAGTGTAAACAAAAAATTTAAAATTCTGGTATGGGTTGTGTTTTCAATAATGTCAAGTAGGATGCAGCAACATAATATTAGATAGTGACACTATCACAGTAGTGATTCATTCATCTGTTCATAATCCTTGTGGTGTTTTACCAGAATGTTTCCATGCTTCCATCCATACTTGTCAAGATTGTGTAGCCTAATGAAACTAGGCTATAGGCCTATATCTACATTCTAAAGGTAATTCCAAGCAGTGTTAAGTTCAATCAAATTAAAATATTGCCAAATATTGCATTAAATCATCTGCATTTATTATAATAATTATAATTTATGTTTCCCTTCTGGAAGTGCTACAGAAGCACTTCCATGATAAGTACATTATGTAGGGTAATGAAAGTATTAATATGATTGCAAATATATATTAAAAAAAAAAAATCCAGGAACTTCAAAGTCAAAATTTATTTTCACTTTTTTTTACTTTCACTTTTTAATTGATTAAAATTGCTTGCACTATTATATTGCTAATATAAATTGATTTGATTTCATCACTAGGGTCCATTTCATGAAATGTGTTGCCCTAATTCAACTGTGCTTGATTTTTTTATTTTCAATTTTTTTTTTTACTTATCGATAAATATCTCTGTATGGAGCGTCCTCACCTATGGATGGTCCGTACGTTTTTAGTTGTTTTTTTCGGGCCTATTTTTCAGTTGCTTTTATCATGTTGCCAGAGTTGTGCCTTACACATAATGTAGTCCATATCTTATATTTAGTAATACATAATAAAAAAAATCAGATTTCACTCAATTTTTTTTTTCCTGATTTAAAAAAAAAAAAGTGTACGGTACATCCCCAACCCACGCGATGCGCGCGCTCTGATTCACCAGGATTTTGAAGGCACCACCCACACCCAAAAGAGTATATTTTTTTCCGAAGAAAAGTAAAATTTACTGCCGAGAGTGTATCATGTCGGTTAGCAGTTCACTCAAGAAAGTAAAAAAAAAGTGGGCGGAGCTTAAAAGAGTATAATTTTCCACAAAATTGGCCGCCACAAAATACACCTATATATAAAAATGTAAATACTTTTTTATCAGTTAATTTGCCCAACTATCTGGC
Organism: Chionoecetes opilio; assembly: GCA_016584305.1. NCBI lineage: Eukaryota > Metazoa > Arthropoda > Malacostraca > Decapoda > Majidae > Chionoecetes > Chionoecetes opilio. The sequence continues at coordinate 10,561 of JACEEZ010004395.1, read as the reverse complement.
AATCCTGATGTTACAGTGAACCAGTGTTTCCACTTTAAAGAAAATTTCCATATTTTTAGAAAATTTAGGCCTAAGAAGGAACTTTCTAAGGAAACCCAAAATCTAAGTAAATCCTAAGGAAATCCATTTTTTTCGGACATGTTGAAATTTGTGTGCATTTAAAATGTATTTACAAATGTATTTAAATACAATTGATGTATTTAGTATTTAGTATTTAGTATTTAAATACATTCGTAAAATGTATTTAGTATTTAGTATTTAAATACATTCGCAAAATGTATTTAGTATTTAGTATTTAAATACATTTCTCCCGTGTATTTAGTATTTAGTATTTAAATACATTCAATGTATTTAGTGCCCTGCTCTGGTTATAATAATAATGATGATAATAATAATAATTTTATTCTCGCCCGAAGGCATACATACAAAAAACAAAGCGATAAGAACAGGCCAAAGACTAAACTTAAGTACTAGAGCAAAAACAAAAAACAGGAACAAAGTACAGGCACATTAGGGGACATAGTATCAAAGTACATCGAAAAGCATACATGGACACCTGTGCTACCCCACATTCTGCACAAACAGCAGACCCAGCCACCGCTGTTGTATAGGTCCACATACATAGGCCGAGCTCTGCCTGACAGAGGTGATGATGAAGTTCGTAGAGAGCTCCACCCTACTCCTTAAACTGAACACGGAGTGTCGACGGATCACATCCAGATTGTTCACCCCGTTCATAGCGAAAGCCAGGGACGAGCTGCACCACCTGGGCAGCCCCAGAAGCCTCTTTATAATTATGATCATAACAATAATCGTAATTTTTTCTACATATTCAACTTTGATCGCTCCGTTTTTAATGTCGCTCGGGGTCAGGGGCGTAATTAACTCTAGATATTTGGGGGCCCGGGGGGCTTACTTCCTGGAGGGGCCCCCTCTAAAATTTGCAGGTGTTTAGGGGGGGGGGAGGCGAGCGAAGCGAGCTCAACCTGCTGGGGCATTTCGGGGAAATGTTTTGGAAAATGAACATATTTTGGTGCATTTTCACACTTTCTGAGCCTTCGATCTTTCAATGCCCATAAATCCTTTTTAATCCGAATTATTTTCAGCACTGACTGCGAGTGCTGAATTATTTTCAGCACTGCAGATCAGCACTGATTGAGTGATGCATTTGGGGGCCCCCTCTGTTAGGGGCCCGGGGGGCGATTTCAAATAGCCCCACCCCCCCATTAGCTACGCCACTGCTCGGGGTTATATATAGTTATTATACAAACTAATATTTGGGTAGGCATAATCCCCCATTATTCTGTATTGTCAAGGTCTATAGAAAACAGTGACCAACGAAAATGTAGGTATTTGAAATTCGTCCTGTGCCTCCCGTTTATAAGAATAGACAATCTTTTAATTGACTTTGAGATTTAGTTTTAATTGGCAACTATCAGAATAAAAAGGAATATATATATATAATATATATATATATATATATATATTATATATATAATATATATATATATCATATTTTATATTTTATACAGGGATGTCAATTTTCCGCGGATTCACGGATTTCCGAGTATTTTATTGCCAGCTGGGTCATTTCTGTGAATCGTGTAGATTCGGGTTTTAAAAAAATTTGGGGGGGGGGGTGTACATATTTGCCTAGCCCACAGCCGAACCTGACCATGGCCACTGATCCAGCACAGACCATAAAACATTTTTTGGAGGAAGTTAATACTAGGCTGCCGATATCTCCTGACTCCACTGCTACAAGTTTGCTCAGGAGGCAGTGGGGTTGGGGGTGGAATACAGTAGCCCACAGCCAGTATGTTGGGGTGGATTACAGCAGCACAGCCAGGTGATATAGCTCTGGGGATCCAGGGGTCCTGGTATCGATTGGCACACTGCCCTAAACTGTGTCAAGTTTGCAGCTCCAGGCCTGGAGAGTTAAAATGCAGGGATGCCACAGCAGAAGGAAGCCAGTTTGGCCAGAGGGAAATATACTAATATAGTATGGCCAGAGATATATACAATACACAAATTGGGGACACAAAAACAGACAAAATTGAGACCAGAAATTTTTATAGATATAACCAAAGGGAAACCTCTCAGAAGCTCTCTCAGAGCATGAAATTTACAAAAAATCTGGGGGGCTTACAGCGCCCCCCGAACCCCCAGCTGGGGGGTTCCCTCGCTACGGTCGGTCAGCCTCGCTGTGCTCGGATGAGTTGGTCCCCCCTCTTATTTTTTTTCAGAGTTTTTTTCCTTTTCTTGTTGACATCCCTGTATATATATATATAATTATATATATATATATATATATATATAGAACTTATACTTGGAATGTACATTTAACTGCGCTGACCCTATCTATTCAATCTAATCATGCTCAAATAACAGAACAGTAACAAATATATTCTAGTGACAAGAAAATGAGAGAGAGAGAGAGAAGAGGGGAGAGAGAGAGAGGAGAGAGGGGAGAGGGGAGAGAGAGAGGAGAGAGAGAGAGAGATGTCCATTATAACAAAGGGCGGTTGGAATTCTCGCATGCAAAGGATGCCCAGAGGATCACCCAGAGGAAGTATTGACCCGAGCAAGGGCAAGGCATCAAGACAATAGTACGCTGATCTCGGCGGCTTTGCTACAGAAAACATTCATGCAGCAAAATATATATGGGGGAAGTTTTTGCAAGATGCAGATGGGCACCCGCTGTTCATCCCTAATTAAGCTACCGAATGTGTGCTGAGTTATGACTTCAGCATTGACAACGAGACAAATGCAATTCAGCATCAATTGTGTCTGCCATAACAATCATGCATGCCTAGCTTCAATGGGCCCCAGACATAACTACGTCACGGTTTGTTTACATCGGTGCATTGTGGGGATAAGGCGGGGTCGCCGCGGGTGGACCTACGAAGGGAAAACTACGGCGATGGAAGAATTTAGAGTTATTTTGCGCGAAATTGATATTCCAGGTGCTATATTACTGTGCTCTGTTCTCGCTGACAACACTATAGAGAAGACCTGAGGTAATGGCTGATGTGCAGAGGTTTCTAAACTAAGAAAACAGAGTCATAACAGAGCCTCGTCAAAAGGTAAGCAACTGGTAGGTACGTAATGTGTCCCTACCACTTGCTTACTTCTTAATGAGACTCTGCTGTGACTGTTTTCCTGGTTTAGAAGCCTTTGCACATCAATCATCACCTCAGGTCTTCTCTATGTTGTCAGCGAGCACGGAAATATAGCACCTGGAATATCAATTTCGACCGCAACAACTCGAATTTTTTTCATCGTCGTAGGCTTCTCTTTGTAGGTTGTACATATCATGGTTATGATTGAATTAAAATACCTTATTAATTGAGTTTCCTTTTGTTGTCTTTCCTCATAATAAGTAGTGGTACATCATGGTTTAAGTGTTACTTGACGAGCCAATGCATACTCTTGAGTCTACCACGGTTACCGGTCATTTCGCCCACACGTCAATTCGCCCACAAGACATTTCGCCCTCATGTAAGAGTCAATTCGCCCACATGTAAGAGTCAATTCGCCCACTCTAAGTCAATTCGCCCACACGATCCATGTCACGGAGTCATGGAGTCACATATCTTCCTCTAGCAGAAATGGAATGAACCACCTTGGCGAAATGACGGTAAATTTCTAGTGTTTGACCATACCGCCCATTTCCCCCAAACAAGTTTGGGGACCTGTGGGAATGCGGGTTTTCGGGTGGGGAACAAATTATGCGTCGGAAACACGTAATTAAAGAGTTGTGTAGGGGGGTAAAAATTCCCTAGATCTAGGGTAATTTCCTTATGTCTAGAGAAAATTGCTAATCAAAATAAACCTAACCTAATCAAAATTAAGCTACCCTAGCAGGGGGCTTGACCCACCGATAACCTAACCTAACCTAACCAAATCTAACCTATCCTAACCTAACAAAATTTAACCTAACCTAACCTAACCTAACAAAATCTAACCTATCCTAACCTAACAAAATCTAACCTAACCTAACCTAACCTAACCTAACCAAATCTAACCTAACCTCCTAGCGGGGGGGTTGGGAGGGTTCTCGACACACTAAACAAATATAACCTAACCTCCTAGCGGGGAGGTTGGGGGGGTTGGCAAGGATGGGTAATGTCATGGTTATGCAACTTGTTTTTGGATGGAGTAATAAGATAAATCAAAGCAAAATCTAACCTAACCATTACCGTCAGCGAGTTTTCCCGATTTGTGTAGGGATAAAAATATCCCTTACACATCCTTACCTCAGGTACCATGAGGTAAGGATGGGTAATGTCACCGTGGTTATGCTACTTGTTTATGGATGGTGTAATAAGATAAATCAAAGCAAAGGTTGGTGATGTTGGTACAGGTATCCGGTCATTTCGCCCACATGCCATTTCGCCACACCATGGAGTCATTTCGCCCACAGGTCAATTCGCCCACACTATGGAGTCATTTCGCCCACACTATGGAGTCTAGGAGCTAGGAGGTTAGGTTATATTGTTTAGTGTGTCGAGAACCCCCCCACCCCCTCGCTAGGAGGTTAGGTTAGATTTGTTTAGGTTAGGTTAGGGTAAGTTAGATTTGGGTAGGTTAGGTTAGATTTTGTTTGGTTAGGTTAGGTTTGCTTAGGTTAGGTTATCGGTGGGTCAAGCCCCTGCTAGGGTAGGTTAATTTTGGTTAGGTTAGGTTTATTTTGGTTAGGCAATTTTCTCTAGACATAAGGAAATTACCCTAGATCTAGGAAATTTACCCCTCTACACAAACTCTTTAATTACGTGTTTCCGACGCATAATTTGTTCCCCACCCGAAAACCCCGCATTCCCACAGGTCCCCAAACTTGTTTGGGGGAAATGGGCGAGTATGGTCAAACACTAGAAATTTACCGTCATTTCGCCCAATTCCATTTCCATTTCTGCTAGAGGAAGATATGTGACTCCATGACTCCGTGACATGGATCGTGTGGGCGAATTGACTCTTACATGTTGGCGAATTGACTCTTACATGTGGGCGAAATGTCTTGTGGGCGAATTGACGTGTGGGCGAAATGACCGGTAACCGTGGTATAGACTCAAGAGTATGCATTGGCTCGTCAAGTAACACTTAAACCATGATGTACCACTACTTATTATGAGGAAAGACAACAAAAGGAACTCAATTAATAAGGTATTTTAATTCAATCATAACCATGAATATGTACAACCTACAAAGAGAAGCCTACGACGATGAAAAAAATTCGAGTTGTTGCGGTCGAAATTGATATTCCAGGTGCTATATTTCCGGGCTCGCTGACAACATAGAGAAGACCGAGTGATGATTATGTGAAAAGGGCTTCTAAACCAGGAAAACAGCAAGCAGAGCCCCTTTAAGAAGAAGCAAGTGGTAGGGACACATTACGTCCCTACCAGTTGCTTCCCTTTTGACGGCTCTGTTATGACTCTTTTTTTTGGGTTTTTAGAAGCCTCTGCACATAGCCATTACCTCGGTCTTCTCATAGGTGTCAGCGAGAACAGAGCAAGTAATATAGCACCTGGAATATAAATTTTCGCGCAAAATAACTCAAAAATTCTTCCATCGCCGTAGTTTCCCTTCGTAGGTCCACCCGCGGCGACCCCGCCTTATCCCCACAATGCACCGATGTAAACAAACCGTGACGTAGTTATGGGTAGGGTCCATTGTCGTCATCCCCATATCCGCAACTTCTATCTTGTCACTGCTCCACTCTCACAACCACTACCTCTATCACTACTAGCTACTGTTACTACTACTACTATTACTATCCGTCTTATCATTCGTTCGATTGAGTGATTCGAGACAAAATCACAAACACGTACTATCGATCACTACTAACCTCTGAAAGTGCAGCAAGGGGAGATATAGCATATCATGCCACATGATTTCAACACCACCTTTGCACCATTATCGCCGTCCTCCTCAGAATGAACTTATGTTGAAATTAATCTAGACAGAGAAGCTTAATGAGAGGCAGTTAATAGATAGCTATAAAGAAAAGAAATATGTATTAGGAATAGACCTGCCGTAGTATAAGACATATCTTGTAGATAAGAAATAAAATAAGTAGTAGTAGTAGTAGATAAGGTTGAATTTAGCTTGACGTTGGCAAGGTTGCCAGGGTGTCCTACATGGAACACACCATACATGTAGTGTTCAAGGCAAAATCCATTTATAGTAACCGTGAAAGCTGGCAGCAAGCTGACACACTTATTTTTCTCAGATTACTGTTATGGCTACAGATTTCTACAGAATATTTATCAGAGTTGGTCATATTTGCACTTCAGTGTGGCACCACTGCTGGATTGGGCAGTGTTTGCAATCAGGATTTTTCGTGTTTCGGGTGGCCTTTTCGAGAGTATAGGTGTTTGCACGTTGACGTCACAGCCCTCGCTGTCAGGCGAAAAAACGCGGGAGATGCGAGTGGGGGACCAACAAACCCCACTTGCCGCCGTGTTTGCCAGTTAGGGGAAATTTTTCCCCTAAAATATTTTTTTTTATCAGTAAAAAAGGGTTTATATTTTATCTTGGGAAATGTTTTTTCATAAAGGCCTCTTCCTTTTGTGCCAATTGCATGAACAGTTCTTCAGTTCGGGGGTTGGGTTCGCTTTTGTCACAAAGGAAACGAAAAAAAACCCGTTTTTTGTTACAAACATGCCCCGCTGGCGAGGCAATTAAGAGAGAGGGAGAGAGTCGAGAGAGAGAGAGAGGAAAAGGGAGAGGAGAGGAGAGAGAGAGAGAGGAGAGAGAGAGAGGGAGAGAAGATAAAAGAGAGATAAGGATAACGAGAGAGAAGATAACGGAGAGAGAGAGAGAGATAAGAGAGATAACAAGAGAGAGATAACGAGAGATAAAACTAAACTAGTGCTATGTAAAGGGGATCATACCAATTTTTAAGATCGCGGGAACGCATGGCTCCACCAGCCGTATCCCTTTTTTATGCCTCTGACATCCTCTCCGACCATGCATGCCGAAAAACCCTTCCGATTTAAGAGAAATAGGGCCCAAGGCGGGCATTGTTTTTATGAACTGAAAACTCTACCCAAGCTACCCCCTTCAATGTGAGAGAGAAAAGTTACGGTTTTGCGAGTTCATTTTCGCGCTTTGCCCGGACCCCGGTTTTCGTGCGCCCTTTAACGGAGGAAAACCCTGAACTTTGGGTTCCCTTTTAAGGTTCTGAAAAAGTCGCAAAAAGGAAGAGGCCAATATCATCAAATAAAAAACCGTAAAACCGCTAAATAAAGCCTTTTTGAGACTCTCAAGAAAAAAATGTATAATTTAAAATTCTATTAAACCCTTCGTCTTTTAAACTTTTGGGGAATTTTTTTACATGGGGAATGTCAATAGAACGGGGAATTTCATTAGCTTTCCTTGATATATTTTTGTTTCTGATAAATGAATTTGAAGCATGCATAATTTAGGGTTAACTAAATAAATAACATCATGAAATCTGGTAATTTTTTCCCGATGATGGAGGTTATTTATTTAGTTAACGCTAATTATACATGGTTTAATTAATTATCAGATAACGAAAGATACCAATGGAAAGCTAATGAAATTCCCCCTTCTATTGATATTCTCCATGTAAAATGTTTTCGAGAAGATATGCATTTTTCTTGAGCCCATAAGGGCCTTTCTTTAGTGTTTTTTTAGGGTTTTTTTTATTTGATAATATTATAGAAAAAAGCATTTCCGAAGAAAAACATTTATATTTTTAAAACTGATAACATATATTTAGTAGGGGAAAATACCATAAGCTGGCAAAACACGGGCGGCAAGTGGAGTTTGTTGGTTCTCCAGTCGCTCCGACGGGCGGCTAAAGACGGCGGCATTTGGTTTGAAGACGCTAGGTAGTGACGTCAGTGCAAGACCCCTATAAATAAAAAGTCCAGTTTTCTCCGGGTCAGGGTTAGAACTTTTGAGTATGGGTTTTTATTGGATACAGTCTGTTCGAATACAGAGAATGACAGTATTCATGGACCAAATTTTATGATTAATCGATTGTGGAAGTGAATGCGGCAGGTTAAAAATGTGGCAACACCAGAGATCGCAGTATTGTTAACTTACAAGTGTGGTCCTCCTTTTCTTACAAAAGCATGTATTATAAGGGATTTTACATTTGCATTCCTTATCTGTGATTTTTTTATGTAGGTTTTTTTTGGCAACTCGCCCTGCTGGGTTTCTCATTGTTGTTGTGAATGGTAACACTGGTTTGCAGTGGATTTGCAGCAGTACCCGCCGAGGTGGCAGAGGTGTTTGGACGGCCCGTGTTATGGCTAATGTAATTCCCTATGTCCTGTGGATCTTATATATACAATTGTCGACATGCACAGGTATGTATGAGATATCCATCTTGGTAGATGTGTGCTCTGTAGTACGATTAGGGTAGAGAAAGCTTTTTAAGGATTTGATACTGGGGTTATTGCGATGACACCTCCATTCCTTCCTTGGCGCCGGTCACGTACGCGTGCATATACGTATTTTTTCAATGTAGGCTTCACAAAAGTGACTATAGCATGCAAAGAAACCAGCAGATTAGCGGCTAGCCCCCAACACCACAACTCCCGCCAATCATTACGTAGTTATTACGTAACTGCTGTATCGCTCAGCTTATCACATATCACTGAAGATGTGGATGTATTAGATGCCATATGGTTTGGATGGTTATACCCGGGAATTTATATCTCTTGTAAAATTAGCCCGCCCCCTTATTATGCCAATTACATATTCAACTGTTAAGCTGGTAGTACTCTAAATAATAAGTACCGTAGATAGATTACGTCATAATACGAAGCATGGTGGTAAAACTACGTTTAGTGCAATTCTCCCGATGACCGACATAACTGGGAGACTCCTCCAGACCCTCCTGCTAGTTCACTAACCCAACCTAGACATTGATTACGTAACCGGTTAATATGGAGGAGAGTTTCACGTACGCTACAGACCTTACTACTCACGAATTCAATTTTTTTTTGGCTCAGTATACTGTACACTACTACTCTACTTGGGCTCAATAAAAAAAAAAATTTAAATAAAACAATTTGTGGTTAAGGTTAGGTTAGGTTTCTTTAAAACCTGTAAGGTTAGGTTTAGGTTAGGTTTCAATTTTTTTTTAATTTTTTTTTTTTTTTTTGTGTGGTTTGCGCAAAATAAAACTAGCACCATTAGAACAAGCACTATTGTAGGTCAAGAAAAAGTAGTTGGTGTCTCTGAAAACGAACGTGAAACACTCCTCCATAATTACCACGTAATCTAACCTCGCTGAGGGGGGGGTAGCCGTCCCCCAGACCCCCCTGTATTATTTTTCATTTCCGACGGCTGTTGTAGGGGTAGTATTCAACTTGTAGATAAAAGCATATGAAAATAAAGAAGCTACAAGAGGCCGTGAGACCTACACGTGGTAGTTTCTCTTACTTAACACTACCTACATCCACCCTTCATCCCCATCCATTACAGGAACTACCACGTGTAGGTCTCACGGCCTCTTGTAGCTTCCTTATTTTCTTATGTTATCCATGAAATTGTCTAGCCTCCTATTAAAAATCCGGTATTAATTCGGTAGTGGGCTTTCAAAAGTCTTAGGACTCTTACCTCATTTCGTGTAGATTTCTTCATTTCTTTTGAACCCCATTTTCCATGGCGCAATTGACTAATAATGGCATATATGTAGTACCGAAATCCAGTTATTTCAGCCAGAAACGGTTAAGTTAGGTTAAATCAGATCAGGTTAGGTTAGAGATGGGGTTTGGTTTAGTAACATGATATCAGGAAAAAAAAGAAAATTATCAATACTATGGCAGTGCAAAGCGGAGCAATGTTTGCGGGGCCGGTTTGGAGGGCCGGGGCGGGCACCCCCAACACCTGTAAACAAAAATTTATTTCCGACAAAAATTAGGGTAAATTTTTACGATAGGACCAAACTTCCCTACACAATTGGGAGCATGGTTTTTGTTTACCTTATTGTATTCTAAGAGACATTTTCTCTGAGCTTTCCGTCGCAAATCAATAGTTTCGGAGATAGAGAACATTTTAGGTGGGAGGAGGAATACGTCTCCTTGTTTACAAAATGCCTCCCTCTTCCTCTTCTTGTGACCTGCATCGCTTTTGTTTCGGAGTAAGTTTTCCGTGCGCACCCGTGGCTACTTTACCTAACCTTACCTTACCTTAACCTAAAACCTAACCTAACCTGAACCTAACCTAACTTGACTTGACTTGACTGGGTCCATATAATAAAAAAGTTTAATAAAATACCAAACCCCGAGATTAACCTAGCCATGGGTGCGCACGGAAAACTTACTCCGAAACAAAACCGATGCAGATCACAAGAAGAGGAAGAGGGCATTTTGTAAACAAGGAGACGTATTCCTCCTCCCACCTAAAATGTTCTATATCTCCGAAACTATTGATTTGCGACGGGAAAGCTCAAAGAGAAAATGTCTCTTAAAGCCCGGTTCCCACCTTCCCGCTTGTACGGCCGCCTTACAACAACAAAGACTCACAATGATGTCACAACAAGATCACCGTAGCCACCGTACCGCGTACAAAGTTTTAC